>JAOPTO010000989.1:202772-244932 GCA_033822845.1 Tetrapedia diversipes
GTGTTAAATAGGGAGCAGGTCGAAGTCGTAGCAGCCACTGACCGGTTTCTCGGCTCGATTTCCGGAAACGTCAGCCAGAACTGACCGATCTACCTGTTCGGATCTAGGCGGCTCCGGTGGCTCGCCAATTTAAAAGTAATTTCCTCGAGTCCCTTGGAAAAAAAGAAAGAAGGGCGGCTCTTCCCACGGTTGGTCAGCTGGCGTCCGCGTCCGGAAAGCGACGATCTCTCTGGCTTCGTTCGTCCTCTCTTTATCATTTCTGCCTCGCGACCCCTCCCCCGCACCCTCTGGCCGACTGTTTTTTTACGAATCTCGATTTTTCTACCTGAGGACTGTTCTTCCTCCGGGTCATCCGAGAACGGGCCACCACTCACGGGTCCTTTACAGTTACGCGAGGAGATACGTCGAGGCAGATAAAACGACGAAACGCTTTATTATTCCGTTCACGGGACATTTGAGCATTAAGTTTGCAGTTTGTTGGAATGTATGTCATTAATAGACTAATCGCGACTGATCTGTTAATTATAATTACAGGAAATTCCATTTTTACTTTATTTAGTAGAGTGCAGAGGATAGGGCTCAGGTGTGAATAAAATAAATCCGATCGTTATTCGTATTGTCATCCAAGGCAGATTGTAAATAAAAATAAGGAAGGTGTGAAACAAAAAAAAAGAAGATCTTTAGTCGATCCTTAGGCATTCGTAATTTATTTAACGTTAAAGTGGGATTCATGTGGTTGTTCTGTGACTTTAATGCAAGTTTCTAGCCGTGACGGTTAATTTATTAGGGGAAAGTATTTAGGACAAGCTCCCTTATGATACTTGTCTGATAATGTAGTATTGTTCATTGAAGGAACAACGACATAATTGTATGGAACTAATTTTTCGGAACATAAAAAATATTGTGGACGAAACAACTGTTAGTTTGGATGACTTGGTCACTTCTAAGTTAGTCATTCAAAAATTGGTGTCCCAAACTATTTTTCAAATTTTTAACACTGTTTTTTCCTATTTTAATAAATAAAATATAAAACACCTATCTTGTAAATTAAATACACATTAAAAGGGAGAGAGAAGATGAATAGGGAGTAGATTTTAATGGGGTTGTAAAATCGATTGCAATGGTTCAACAATTTTAACAGGGCTAACGAGGTCATTGACTATAAAAGTATCCCCCTTTAATGACACTATATTATACACCAATATAAAGTAATTAAGCAACTGCCTCAAACAATTTTACAATATACACCAAAAGAAGGCAGAATATATTTTTATTTTATGAAATACATTTTCTATACAAGGACACAGTTTGCACATAGTGCTTGCTAATTTATTTGCAGTAGCTGCGCAAGTATGCATTGTTATTGGTGCGCAAAAATAATACGAAGATTCCGTGCAAATGTATATCCTGCATCTCGTGAAACGCTTAGCATAATATTAGTCGGCTAATTGATATTCATCAGGTCCCGTAATTTGAGCGCGGCAGCTTTCGATAAACATCCCATCGTCTTACGCTACTCGAAGTAGCGAAATTTCGATTAACTTTTAACACTAGAACTACCAAGGTGGTCAAAATGACCCAATTTGTAATTTTTCGTAGAAATGTGATAAACTTACTGTGTTGCCTGCACATTTGAAAATTTACTATGATTTTTACTACGGTTGCTAAAATTTGTTTCCCTTATATTACGTACTTATTTCGTGCAGCTTTCAATTTGATTTCTTTGTCTTCGTTAAATATACCTTAATCGTAGGTAGCTCTAGTATTAAACCACCAACGGCTCGCTGCCCCTCGTGTAAACGGCGAGCGCCGAGATTATTAGCGGAATTATTCAGAATTACTCGGCTCTGAAAGGGACAACCTGGTGAACCCTGTTTAAAAATTGACACCAAAGGCCAACGGGTCGGTCAAGTAATTAGAGTGCCGTTTGGATGCCGACCGAGACGCCGGGACAAGAACGATTTCTCGCTCTGCGTTCTTATCGTGCCAGCCACTTCCCATTGGCGTACCACACTTCCGATTTAAATTTAGAAACACCCATACCGGAGGGGAAATTCGAATTTTTCGAGTGGGCGTATCGATTATCGTAATGGTTGGTGTACCACGAAAAATTCTATGGATTTTACGTTCAATGGAATGCAATAATAACATAAATGTTCCATTAGCAGGTACCGTATTCCTTAAAAATTTCTAGCTTTCACCTACGTTGTTACTTGTTATCTAGTACATTGTTCGTTCAAATTATTACACTACTACTCGTGTAATTAATACTACTGTCTTACTTAATTAATAATACTATCTTACACATTTTATGATATACCTTATACGCACTCAACCGTGCAAACAGAAGTAAACAAAATTTCACATTCTTAATAACCCCACAGAACTTTGGTTTCTGCTTAATTCCTACAAAAATAATGTACCTATGAAGCTCAAGAAAAACGAGTTCCCAAAGAGGAGAGGGTATCACTCGCAGCTGGACGAGGCAGTCGATTTCTCCACGATCGAGGCGAACAGTCACACGAGACCGGTAGATCCCCGATCTCGGCGTCGAAATCGAGACTGCGGGATAGAGAACGAGCGAATCACGGACGGGACACAGTGAGACGCGATCGTGAACTCGATCGAACGGATGAATGGCCGAAATTCGATCAAAGGACGAATCTCTGTTCGGTCCAAGCCCAGGATCTCCGGTGCTCTCTCACGAGAAATTTTCAAGAACACACGTGGTCCATCGCCCCCGGCCGTCCCCCCTGCCTTTTTTTTCCCTCCCCGGATCGGCTTTTTATAAACCTCCCCCCATTCGACCGTCTCTCTCGCTCTGCCCCCCATCCCTCTCCCTCCCTCTCACTTTATGTTCGTTTTTTTTTTCTCCACCGGGGCCCTAGGATTTTTTTCTTACCCCTTGGCCGGCCATCTGCCGCTACGGAAGGGGCGGCCAAGATGCAGGATCCGCAAAAGTGGGGGGAGGGGGTTTAGGGGAGAAGGAAGAAGGATGCGCGGCATTGGACGGGCAGGGTGAAGGAGCGACGCAGACGGGAGCATGATAGAAAGGAGGAGATGAGTCCGAGAGAGGCTCCGGGGTAACGGCTTAAGTCCCAGTTTTGGCTCACAGAGAACCGATCCCCGTGGCCTCCAGCGGCTTTCACGAAACTAACGCGTCATAGAACGTTCACAGAGAGTCACGTAATGTGGGATAGTACAATAATGGCGCTTTTGTAGCAGGGACATTCGACTGACAACGCAACGTCAGAGGACAATCGTAAATATTGTCTCGGTTCTTGGTCATGAAGACGGTTCGATCTTAGTACCTAGTGAGAAAATTGTATCAAACGTTCATGAGGTTGAACATTGAGGTGCGATGAATTCGTACGTGTATGGTGAATAAAAATGGTAACACTGAAGTGATCTGCCTCTTTTAGGGTACATTAGACTGTCGTAACATTGCTATTAATGATGTTTACGAAAAGTGAGATTATTAGTGTAAAAATAGGGATTTTCCTTGTATGAGGTTCTTAAGAAAATTTGTTGTACTTATTGTATTAAGTTCGTCCAAAAATTCCAACTATTTCGCTTCATATAATTAGTTAGAACTTCAAGTGACCACAGAAGTAGAAAAAGGTACTTTTAAACGTAGAGCTTCAGATTCTGAAGATTAGAATCTCATCTTAATCAAAGTTATTGAAATTCCGAGAATACTTTTTTTTCTACAACCACAGACTGCAGATCGCAAAAAAGGCAACGGTAATTCGCTACAAAAAGCCAGGCTAACCAAGTGTCTCCGTTTGCACGAAAAAACAACCCTATCCTCAAGACAACCTTCTGTATACGTAACGAGACTTGAGCCATAAAAATTGTTCACGCTTATCGTTAGTATTGCACGTAAATAATCGTTTTCCCGCTCAAATAAGCCTCGACCATCGGCGCAACATGGCCGCGGTGCCGTTACATTCCCGAAAGGTGCGCGTTTTTTAAGCGAACGGTGCCGGGGTGCCGGTTCTCACGGAGTCGCGAGCGAGATTTTCCCAAAAAGCTGAGGGAAAACACCTCATCCGGTCTCGGTTCGGTATTTTAATTTTTTTCTCTCACCATCGTCCCTCCCCTCTCCCAGAGTTCGTTCGAGTCTGTTTTTTTCTTTCGCATCTCGTACCTTGCTCCGCGTTCCGTTGCCGGAGAATCTGTGCCACTCCGGGTACCGTAAACCCCTCCCCTCCTGTTTCACCCTCGAAACCTACCCCCCTCTCACGCAGTTCGTTTTTTTACGTCGCACAAGGTGTTTCCGTCCTCGCGTGGAAGTTTCGTAGTCGTCGTCGTAGTCCCCCCCTCTGCCCTCAATCTTCCCCAGGGCCCACTCTGTCGGAAGCGGAGGAAAAAACAGACAAGGGGGCCCCCCATCACGGAAGTCGCACGTTCGTCTCCACCCCGGCTACGATCGAAGGAATCCACCTAGCGAATCGACGCTACCCCCCTCCTGCAGCCACGAAGCATGTCGTTTTTTTAACCCCGCCGCTCACCCTGCGCCCGATCCACTCAGCCAGCACCGGTGCGAACCTGGCAGGGTGAGAATTTTTTTTTTTTTAATGCAAAACTGGACATGGGAAAAAATGCGAGGCGACGGGCCAAAACAATGCGAGAGACGGATCGAAGAGGAGCAGGAGGAGAGGGATCGGAGAGGTCGAAGGGAGTCGCGGGAAGGATCTGGTGACCCGGTTACAGGACTGGCCCCGGTGATTTAGAGGATCGATGGATCATCGATGGAGCGTGGCCGCTGGTAATTCGCGGAACGAGCAGCCCGGAAGCTCGCGATGTTATTCATCAAGGCGAACAAACCGGGGATTTATCGGGTCCTCCGCATGAGTTCGACATTCCTCCCTGGGGTCTCGCATGCCAAGAAAAATAGAAAACGTAGATTTGGATTTGGAAATTGACTAATTCCTTTAACATTAGAAGCCCCTGATGTATAATAGCTTTTCCGTGAATAAACAACATTAGATTTTGATTTTTGCCCCCTTTCTCTTCCTTTAATAACTTTCAAGAAATTTATTTAATCCATCAACAGGGATCGGATGGACAGTTTATCCCCCCTTATCTACAAATATTTTTCATTCATTTTTCGTTACTTCTCGCCTTCCACCGTTACCACCCTTGATCGAGCGGAGTCTCGTTTTCGAATTAGATTCTGATTTCTTCTGTTTTTTTTTTCTGTGGTTCGACGACCTCTTTTCCGTGGAAGACGGTGGGGTTGAAACGTCGAATCGAAGTCCTGCGCCAAGGATCGAAAACGGTCGCGTGTTTCCAACACGGGCTGGAAATTAGTCGATCGGTCCTGATGCAAATTTGAAAGAGGAGCCAGCCTTTAAATAGCCGCTTACGAAAATCTGGACGAAAATATCTTGGAACGACGACGCGAGGGGAGACGATCAGCCGGCTCCAGCCGCGCCACGATTTTCCTTTCCCCCGGATGCGTCGAAGCCGAGTTTCTGGAGAGGCACGCAGGACCCGGGCTAACCCTTGCGAGGAGGATGGTCCAAACACCCTTGGCAAGGGGTCCGTCTTCGCTGGCTATATTTGGTGGCTGTCTCCGCTCCACACATGCCGCATTGGCGTAGCCGATGGTCGAACGGAACGGTCAATGTACTTTCTTACCAGGAGAGAAATCCGTGTTTGGGTTACTGGTAAAAATTTCTTGTATATTAAAAATTTTGTTAGGAATATTGATAAATTTTCACGAAAGGATGCTTTCAAGCCTAACACTTCAAGTGTTTGCGATTCCTCTCTTTATCTTTCCTTTTTATTGCGGGACAGAAAAGGTATGCTAGACTAGGGCGGCAGAAACTTAAATCCGCCCCTGATAGTACCAAAGGGTTCGATCATCAACGATTAATAACAATGTATCTACTCTAAGATCACCTTCCAGGACTTTTAAACACCAGTGTATTAATCCCCCTCTGTAACAAGGTACCTGTGCAGCACGATTTCACCTTAACAAAGTCACGGATTTGTTAAATAATTAAACAAGCTCTTGACGCTTGTCTGTGAAGAGCAGCAACAAAGGAAAAAATTACAAAAATATGTCCTTTAGCATTTACATAAACGCGATGAATTTGGTATATGTAGCAGCTCTACTAATTTTCCAAATATATTGGATTGTTCGGAAAGTTCGTACCGATTTTTACGGGAGATTGAAGCGCAGGGGATTTAAATTTCAGCACACATTTATTAAATTATACAGATGCCATTCCTTTGTACAACCTTCCTCCATCTTTCAGGCAACTTGAAAATTTTGTCCTTCCAGAACTTCTCAGGTTTTTCAGCGAAAAACCTTTCCAAGTAATTTTTGTAATGATCGAAAAAGGTACCATAAACAGCGCGTATCTTGTTTGCCGCTTTTGTGGCATTTTTGCCTTTCCTTTTTTGAAGGAAAAGTATTAAATACCCAAAAATGCACCTTGTTTTCTTCCATATTCAAAGGCGTATAAAACTGACAAAAATTAACGTATCGTACCCAAATTTTGTACCTCAAACATGCCTGAAGTATTGTCTTTTACGATATGAAATCATCAATCATTCTAATATATTTAAACCTATCCTTATGCCGCCTATCAAAATCCGGCACGAACTTTTACGGACAATCCAATACTTTCTTACAATCGTTCTAACAATCGGTAACGCTTCCCTTGTAACAAGATTTCGAATAACACCTTTTCGCAACGTAATCACCGTTTCATACAGGTGTTGACTGTACACGAGAGACGAATGAGAAAGCCTGCAGTGCGGATTCGAGCTCGACCTCTTGACCATCTCTGGTCACCGATATACCAACGCGACGCGCAGCCGCTTTGGGGACGCGCTCGTTCGCTTTTATCTTCGCTCCTCCGCGTCCCCCTTTTTCCCTCCGTTTTACGACGGACTCCGGAGGACGAGCGACACACGCACCCGAACCAAAAGGAGAGCGAGAGAAAGAGAGAGAGAGACAGGGAACGATAAACTCCCACGAAGAGCTGGACGTTGGCAAACGAAAAGCTCAACGAAACCGTTCGTCCTCCTCCTTCGTCGTCGTCTTGGTCGTCATCGTGGCGAGGCACATGTGCACGTCGCCGAGTCGCCAGACAGATCTTTTTTGTCCCGAAGTAAAAATAATCTTTAAAACCCCGAACAGGATGCGTTGTTAGGGCTGGGGAAAGGAGGAAGGGCGGGAGGGAGGGAGGGAGGGAGGGGCTGTGCGGGCATCGTCACCAAGATGGTCCACGCGGCGTTTTTTCACCCTTTGGACGCTCCTCGCCCTGTAACGGGTGTCCGAAATTAACGCGAGCCCGGGTGGACCCTACAACGCGTTTTGGCCCTCGTCTCTCTTCCGTTTTGGACGAGACGCACGAATGCATCTGTCGGAAGTGAGGATTCGACGACGGTAGGCCGTGATGCTGCGGGACCTCGAACGAGACTTCGTCGGGGCACGAAGTATGTAACCTTACTCGACCAGATTTTGTTCATTGTTGACGAGTATAGGTTACGAGTTGAGTAGGTTAACGTGTACGATGTACAGTGGCCGACAAAAGTTTCGGACGAGAGGACAATGTGTTGTACAGTTTTATGGTTTGCAAATATTGTCTGTATATTCATTTTTATTGTTGTCGTGGTAGAACACTATTTATTCGTTAGCATAGAATACGAATTTTGTTTATCGTGCCATGTCTCATAAATTATTTAATTTATTTTTGTTGACTCTTTGGTTTGAAGCTTTTGTCCTGACATAAGTGTTCGTAACGGGTTGGTAATATTTTGTTACCGAGTTATGTGATATCCTGAGAACACCGGTTAGTTTTAATGTAATTGGAAAATTTTAAGAAAAGGCAGGAAAAGTTCGGGAAATAGTGGCATCTAACACGGTTAGCAATAGCGTGAAAGAAGAACTTTAGAGTATAGTAAAAGCTGTTATATTTTTGATAATTTTGAAATTGAAAATAATTTTGAAACGGTGAGCTTTATTATTTTTAGGAAATTCAAAATTAAACTCGTATAACGTAAATCATGTAATTATTTGTACTACCTAGACTAATAACTCGTAGCACAGTTTATACTTAAAAATACTTCATCAAAATTCGTTATATGCTCTGATTCGACTAAAAAAGAAATATGTTCCTTTCCTTAACATTATTTTTACCGACACTTCACGTGTACTTATTCCTACCGCGACATTCCCACGTAAGAAAGACTACAAATTTTTCTCAGAAACTAAACAATGAAGAAAGAAGTGAATATTGAAAAATGTATTATAGGTATATTTAAGGAAAAGTCTAAAGTTTAACACTATTCCTACCACGACCGGTCAAATGACCGTTTTTGAAATTTCGATTAGAATTTCATAGATGCAACGTAATTGAATCACCTTTAAACTTTAGACTTTTTCTCCAATATATACATAATACATTTTTCAATATTCACTTCTTTTTTCATTGTTTACTTTTTAAGAAAAATTTGTAGTCTCTCTTACGTGGGAATGTCGCGACAGGAATAAGTATACGTGAAGTGTCGGTAGGAATAGTGTTAAAGGCGGTTCAATTACGTTGTACATATGAAATTCTAATCGAAATTTTAGAAACGGTCACTTGACCGATCGTGATAGGAATAGTGTTAAGCTTCTGAAATTTTTCAGGGAACGAGTGCCCGTGAACAGTAACGTCTGTAAGGACAACGTCGTCGCGATTTTACCGGAATTCACCACTTTATTTGTACCGTACGGTCAATAATTGTTCACCGGAGAGGAATCGGAGTGCGCGTTGGAAACGCGTTACGGCACGTTGTAAATTGTACAGCGATCACGAGACTCGTTCTTGATTCCACGTTATCGCGGCCTGCTGTTTGACTTAACTAGGCGGCCTGCTAAATGGCACACGTGTCCACACATGGCGCAAGCGGCATGGCTCCCGAGCTCGGCTAACGTATACACGAAATAAAGAAATCGAGCAGCATAGGTTCTTACACGGTTGTCACGAATTTCGCGCATTGTTGACATCGCTTAGCTGGTTAATTAGCCACCGACAACTCTACTCATTGCCACTTTATGGACGCAAAAATGGTTGTACCTGATAGAGGGAATCGATTAATGTAGAAAATATAGTGTCGGGTGAACAGCATTGTCCATAAATTTGAGCAATAAAATTGTACGACAGGGTATAAGTACTTTATTGGGGTGCAGTAGAAAATATTTTAGTTTGTCGAGAGGAATTGAATAAGGGGAAGAGTTTATAAATGACAGGTGAATATTAGCGAAGAATATGTAATTTATTTTCTGGGAAATTCCTTCCTCTTTTACGATAACTAAAATCAATCTGGCTAGGATTTATTTTTCATCGTTAACGTTTTCGTTAATCCCGTATTGATTACGAAATTAAGATACGACCAGCTAAAAGACATTGTAGAAAATAGAATGATCGAATCTAAAGATATATTCTACAGAATATGTTTTAATGGATGATCGGTTAAATATTACCGTATGGACGATAAATCACCCCTCCATTTTCTCCTCTAACTACTTCCCTGGGTCAAAGACCGAGCAACTCCTTAGTTTCCCCCAGTTTTAATTACAACATGCTTGCGCCTTGTACTTTTCTACCTATTCACACACTTCAAGCCAGCTAACAATCGAGAATCAAAACCGTCGCTGCTGAAAAAGTTGAATTTACGAATCGGTCAAACTGACTAATTAGCGATTACTCATAGCAGCCTTAAAAATTCACTGCGGTAAAGCGTCCAAAATTTACTATAATTTTCTGCAGAAGGTATAAATAAAGATCTGTTTTTTTATGCGAAAGATTCGATATTTTTTCATGCGATTTTCAATTTCTTCTGCATACGATTTTCATTCTTTTCCATGCAAATAACCCATTCACTACCAACTACGAGATACCTCGTAATAAGCGTGTGTACCAAGACTGCCAACTACGAGATATCTCGTAGTTTGTGCTACAAGTTTAGATTGATTGCAATTGGTCACGAAATAAGTTTATGACCGTTTGACTTGGGAATTATTAGAAAGGATAAACGAACATTTTATATAACAATATTTTTGTCATCTAATGGTGTTAACTTCAAAAATTTTCAAATTCGAAATATTTACTATGATTCGCGTATATTAAACTTCATTTAGTTTAATTAAGTCGTATATTAAAATTTACGTACATGACTATTTAACGTCCGGGTTTGAACTAACGTCTGAAAATTTACGAAACTCTCATATGCTTGGATTACGATGTCCCATGAGACAGTCGAGTGCAAAGGGTTAAAGGCAATTCAATTACGTTGTATATGTGAAATTCCCATCGAAATTTTAAAAACAAGTCATTTGACTGATTGTGATAGGAATAGTGTTAACCGGTCGTCTCCGTCGCCAGAGTACGCCGCGTTCGAGGGCATTCCGGTGGCGCTGGAAGCGTCGCAAGAGGAGGAGTGACCGTATAAGACCTCTTCCGGTGCCAGGGAATCGTAGAAACCGGCGGCGGGTTAAGACGCGGCGGAAAAATCGTCTGAACCTGCGGACGTTTGAAACACAGTGCCCTCTCCCCTCCCCCCTCACGGTCGGTAATGAATGTGGGAGTTTCACACGGGTCAACGGATCGCTGCGTTTTCTAGGGATCACGCATGCACACGCACGCACAAGGAGATGCGCTCGGAATTTCTCCTATATAGCGTGCACGTTCGTAATAAACAGGTCCTGATAACTTATGCATGCCGAATAGGCGATACCATCTATCTTGGACTGCGATAAGCGCGACCTGCGCGAGCAGGGACAGCCGCGGACTTTGTAGGCTCGCCGATAATTCGCCGCGACGCCTTTGAAAAACTGAATGAAGCCGTCGTCCGGAGGGCCTGAAACGGTCGGACACGTGCCCCGCCGCGACGGATCCGCGCCGCGTGAAAGTTACAGGCGCAGCTTTCGGTTTTAATGGCGGAACGATGTAGGAGGACGACTTCTGGGATCTGTCGGGCGAGGAAACGCTGTGTCCGAGGTCGGGAAACGGTAAGGCAGGATATTTATGACGGTGTTGCACGATGCCCGGGATTTTTCGTGATTTAATCCTCGACGGACGGAGCTGGGTCCATTTTGATCCAGTCGTAAATTACATTACTGTGATTCTTCGAATGAACTAGACTTGAATAAAAATTCTCACCCAGAACTAGCATCGACTACTTCCTTAACTCTTTGAGACACAGGATTTCAGAGAATAAGTAGAACTATGTTGCACAGAAATTTTGTTGCGTTTTAAATTAAACAAAGTTGATAATTAAAAAAGGAATCAAATAATATGAAAACATAAAAAAATAGTAATAATTTTTTAATGGTATTGTCAACTGCTTTACATAAGTAAGACTAAATATAAACCTCTGTACATGCAGCTATTGCAATATTTCAAGCTGGGTCTAAAAATGTCCCACCATTCATTATTGTATGTACATCAAGTGGGACATTTTTAATCCCACCGTGCCCCAAAGAGTTAAATAGCTAATCACTACTATTATTAATTCGAATTTAAACACCCTTCATATCAAATTACAGAACAAAAGTAGAGTAATCACCATTCAAATCGTATTTTTACCAAAATACCCACCCCAATATACAAACATATTCTCCATCCCCACCAATCTAAGAGTTCTTAATTAATAAGCGAGCATTCTAACGATTTTGAGCTTTGAAACAAAATCATCCTGTGGAAGGTCAAACGCAGAGACACAAATGTCCAGCGCTCTCATTCATAAAATTCCCCGAGGGACCCTCGACGAGAGTGCAGCTCGGGGTGCACGAAGTACACACGAACACTGATCGCTGGAGATATCTCGGACAGGTCCGTGTCCCGGGACACTGTCCAGGACCCGGGGTGCCTGGTGTCGCAGGAGCCGCAACAGATAATTTCTCGGGTTAGTTAAAAGTCACTTCAGATCCTTCGCCGGCCGGCACAGCCCCCGGGGCCTGGGAAACATTTTCGACGCTCGTTGCCCTGCCCCTTCGCCGCTCCTGCAAACCAGAAAAAGCGTTCGTTCCACGGCACCAAATTAAAGGGCGCTATCACGTGTCCGAGGTACGAACGACGCTGCTAGGAAACACAAATCCTGGCTGCTCCTTCGTGAGAGTGCCGCGGATTTTTGTAATTAAAAGCGCATTAACCGCTGGAGGGATCAGGCAGACGAAGGAAATTTGCTAATTGGTCGGCTCGACGTGGTATCATTATTGACGGTGAGTATTCTCGCGTATGAGACGTTTGTTTTGATGGAGTCGAAGGTTTAGGCGATCGAACTGTAACATTTAGATATTTCGATTTTTCTATCCCACTTGGTAGTGTTCACCGTGATTCTATAGTAATTCGCGAAATTTAACGCATCTTCCCTATAATTACCACAGTTGATTAGAGCGTGTAAAAGTTAGAGAGGATGGTATTTGTCAAAGTAATAATTGTAGAGTATGTGACACAATAGTTTGAATAAGTGTAAGTTATTAATTGTAAGTTAAACAATTATTTAAACTTATATTGGTTCAATAATATTTACAACTCTGTGCTTACAAATATTTATGAGTCCATATTCCTGGTAATACTTGTCAGTCCTATATTTACTCAAATTTATAATTCTACGTTTATCGATCAATTAGTAGCATCTACTCTCTCTCTAATTCAATGAATCCGCTAACTGATCACAGCTATCAACAAATTTTTAAAAAGCATCATGACCTAATCCTCGTCGTCTGTTTTCCCTCAATCTCATCTCCGCCGTCCATAAATTCCATCCTTCAAGAGACTGTCTACCAGCCGCAGGATCTCGATCCTCGGACGAATAATCCCGTGGAAAGATCCGCGTCGCTGGTATCGATCCCACCGCGGATGAAGGGTTCAGTCACGGAATAATTAATGTGAGAGAGCAGGTACCTTCTTGCGTACACTCGTTTACTCCACTTTCTCTGCGATTCGACGCCGTGCATATATGCACGTGTTTTGAGGCAACTTCGAAGGGGACCGGCGTGCATCGGTAATCGCTACGCGGATCCATAAACTTCGAAACTGACGGATGCTTCCGTATCCGAAACCTCATTATCCGAATACCTTAATATCTGAACGTTCCGTTAACCGGGTGTTCCGTAATCCGAACAGAACGTCGGATATCATCGATCATTCAATTCTTACGACCTGGTTTTACGAGTCGAACGAGAACTGTAACGCTTTTCGATATTTTCACGATTTAAATTATTTTTTCCAGCATTCGTGTTAGCGTGGTCCAAAAATGAGCTTCAGCAAATTTAATATGCTCCTGTCAAGAAGTATTGGAAGATGTGATGAATTTTGGATAATGTAATAATCAACATGTATACACGATTTTAATAAATGAAACTGAAATAAAATTTGTCGCTACAGTTTGATATGGAATGATTTGGTATTTAGGGGATGCATGTTGAGAAGGGTGTCGTTTGGTTCGACGAAAAATTGTTTAGAACTTTTTTAGGCATTTTGTTTAACACATTCAAGGTGACATACACGTACAATATTTACATTCTTCGGTTTACCATAGTATCATTTTGTTTTATTATTAAATATAACATTGCATTGCTAAATAAAACAAAATAGTAATTCGTTTCTTCGAAGTACAAACAATTAAATTACACAGATATACCTGTATTGTTTACGTAAGTGCTTAATTTTTAAATATTGTAATTAATTCTTATAAAATTCCTAAAGCGAATCCTAAGTTTTGCGATCTTACTGAATAAAATAACATTGATCAATCTGAAACTATATAAACTTGCCATATTCCTAAACAACGAGATAATTCACAAGTGATCGGAATCAATATTTGTACCAACGATCAATAGCTCCGATCAGTATTAAATACTCAACGAACGAAAACGTTTAAATCGTTTCCCCGTTGGCTCGAAGAACCAAATCATATTATTGCCTCAATATTTAACGCCGCCACGCAAACAAATCACCCGGCTACCCGTTCGTTTCACTTTGAAACTTTAATTACCCACTCTATAATGCATCAATGCAAATCAGTTCGTAGCTCCGTATCAAAACAGCTCCAACTGTTGCACAAAGGCGACGATTGCTGCTCGCGAAACGTGTCAGCGTTCCCTGCAACGAAACCGAAAGGAAAAAGAAAACAAGACGGAGAAACGGATAGAGAGAGAAACGAAAGTTAAGCAAAAAGGTAACGTAATGACCGTGCCCCATCAAAAGGATCACTGCGAGGAAATTAAGCGCTGGCCAAGGGTAACGCGGGTATAACAAATGTGACACCGATCGTCAACAAAAGCCTGGCGTCGTTCCAAGCCGGCATTAACACCCGTAGAAATTACCCCGGTAATTCAAACGCCTGGACGGTGTTAATCGCATCGTCACCATACCGACTAATGACCGGCCAAGATATTTCCAAAAGCAGTTCTACGGGCTCGCTTCGATTTACCCGCACCATCAGAAGCATCGCTTCTTTGCCGTACCTTACAATTCGCGCGCTTTGCCAAAATTTTCTGTTGCCCCGATATCAATATCCAAACTGTTGTGATAAGATTAGATACCCTTAGAAAGTTTCTTTTAATTCTTAAACGGATAAGGAAAAGCTACACTCGGGTGAGTTTGTATTTTTTTGTTTAATAAAGTGGCTTAGAAATTTTTGAAACTTCGGTTTCAGAAGGTGTCAGATATCTCGAAAATTTTAGAGACTCCTCTATTTAAGTAATTTGAAGAAAATGTTTCCTTAACAATAACTGAATTCCTTTTAAACATGAAATAAATCAAACCGTAGCTCTACCTGACTTCCCGAAACCATAAGCACAATAGATCCACTAAACTACCTGACCTCCATTACCAGTTAATGACCAGCTAATCCGTGCAGCGTGGAATATCCATAAGAAGGGAAAATAAGAATAACAACCAGTAGGAATCGTCAACGAAATAACGGCGGATTGCCGTGGTGCCAAACGAGATCACGCAGAAAACAGAAAGAAACAGAAAAAGTCCACCGCGAGGGGGACATTTCGAAAAAAAAAAAAAAAAAGAAAGGAAAGAAGGACGCTACCCTCCCAACCGGTGGGTAGCAGCGCGAGAATCCCGCGTCACCGTCGCGAAACTGTCGGTCCGATCGCGCTGGAGACTCGCGTCCGTAACGCAGACAGAGACGGACGGGCGAGCGATCGAGGCGGACGGCGGGAGCGCGAGAAGGAGCGGCGCAGAGGGGCGAGGGTACGCGCACGAGTGTACACACAGAGTGTAGCCTGTAGCGCGCGTGTAACTGCACACCGCGGGAGAAGGGAGAGACAGAGCGAGCAGGAGAGAGGGCGGGAGAGGAGCAGCAGATGCCCGGCCGCCAGACAGAGAGAGAGTGGCGCCGCGCGAGCGAGAGCCCCCGTGCACACACGCCAGGCTCGCAGCGACAGAGAGGGAGAGGGGGGAGGCCACGTTACCCCCACCACCGGGGGTGAAAACTACCCCGAGAGAGCGCGTGGGGTGTCCGGCCGAGGCGAACCGAGCGCGTCCGAAGCGAGCGCAGTGCCCGACACACCAGGTCCCGCACGGCACGACTAGGCGCACCGTCCAGCACAGTCCACTCAGAGATACGACCCATGCTGGACCATCGTCGCTCTGGTCCACGCCGGCATCAGGCATCCAGCATCCGCGCGCCAGGCCACACGCCGAGACAACATCACCAGCAGCAGCTATTTATCGTCGAGGACCGCGGCCAGGACACGCGTTGTCCCGGGAGTGGCGCGTTGCCGTTCGCCTCGTACGTGTACGCGACCGGAAGGACGAGGGACCAACGTAGCCGCGATTCCGGTTGTGGTTCTCGTGAATGGTGCAGGGTAACGCCGCCGGCTAGATTCAAGGAGACTACCAGTGACAGAGGACGATCGTCGGGTGTACGTTGGAGTGACTCGCGCGCTTTTTCTTCGTTGCGATCGGCGGCGTAAGGAGGACCAGTGTGTGTGCCGGGGAAGCGTGTTGTTGGTTGGCTCGTCGGGGAAAAACGGGGAAAGACGTTGTTTTGATTTCTGTTTTCCTCCGTTTTCATTGCACCACGTTTTCGTCGATTCGTCCGGGCGACAGCCACTCGACATAGGTGAGAAGGTGACGGAAACGATGGGAGGATTGTTGGAATGATAGTGGATCGCTGTGACACCGTGTGACTGTCGGACGACCGTGCGCGACGGCCACAGCTGGCCGTGGCGAGGTGACCTCTGTCGCCGGGAATATTATCATAGTTTCGCGAGGTGAAACTTCTTCGGTGCGGGAAAAATTGGTGCGAGCCGGTTCCAGGGGTAAAATCGGTTAACAGGAGCCTCGTAAATTGCGCGCGGCACTTCGTAGCCTGATTCATCGGCGGCCAACGAGGCGAGCGATCCGCTCGCACCTGTGCACGCGGACAGTCTCGGCCCGTTTCGTCCCGTGTTTTCTCTCTGTCCTGCTCGAGGTGCCGATCGCGATACACCTCGTCCCGTTGTCGTTCATTCGTACCCAGTCTGTGTGTCGCGTGTATGTGCTCGAGGACGTGTAACGCTGCTTCGCCAGGCCCTCGCGAGCTGAACGAAGAACACGATGAGGACGAACATTAGTTGACGAAGAGGTGCGTCCCGGCCGGCTGTCAGTTCCGTCGTCGTCGCGGCCAGGTGCACCGGACGATCGGAATCTAACCTCCACGAAGGAACGCAGACTGACCGATAATCCAAATCGGTAAACAGCGAAAGTAACGAAAGTGCTTCGAGGGGGGTCGATCGAGAAACTCGAGCTAGTGAAGTTCTTCGAGGTGGAAACAGGTGAAACGTCGGATGGACCCGTTTAACCGGGACAACACCGCGAGGCGGAGGTGAGGGGGAGGAGGACAGAAGCGTCGACGATCGTGTCCACTTTGCCGAGCCACGCTCGAAGGTACCGTCTTCCTTCCAGCCTGGTCCTAGCCTCCCCCTTTTCTTCTCGCCGAACCCACTGGAAAACGCGTCGAGGAATCACGACACATCATCGAGACACCGCCGCGGAACCACCTTCCGTCCTGGACGCTCGAAGGAAACGCGTCGAACGGAGGCAGAAATCGTGCGACGCGCCACGAAGGAGACCGACGATCGTCACCATGAGGATCAAAATGCCCGCGGTCAGGATCGCGCAAGGTGAGTGAACAATGCGATAGACACGTTTAAAACGATCACGCGGGGAAGACGCGACGAACGGCGTCCGTCGGTTGACCGGAAAACGCGGACCGACGTTCCGAGCGTCGCATTATTTTTGGATTTTGCGCCGAGTTCCCGTAGCTGTTGACGACGACACGCGTGGCGTGAACTTGAGAACACGGCTGCGAAACTCTCTCCTCGCGCGCGAATTTTCCTCTGAATTAATCCCTCCTGAAAGTTCGCGGGTATCTTCGTTAATCGCGAAGAACTTCGGTTTTACACGCTAGTTTCAGCAGATTCTGGTTTCGTGATATACGTAGGAGGTATAGGTTTCTTATAATTTTTAGGGTATTGTTATCACTAAATTCTATTTTCCTTCGTTTATCCGTTAGATACAAGTTAGAGTAACCTTTCAGCGTGTTTTGTCGAGGTAGAATAGAAATCTATATGTTTGCCAAAGGTGAAACTGTTCTCTGTTCGTCAGGTATTAATAAAGAGTGGCAAAATCATGAAGTTTGACTTCTTTGATACCGTGAACTATGTGTTTTCACACAATTAGGGGACCTTTAAGCGAACTAAACACGTTAAAATTCCCTTTCCCGGTTGTTGTAACTTCTACGTTGACGAATTCACACGCGGATCTTCTAATACCATAACCGTTATCTCAGAATGTCCGTTAAGATCGATGTTGAGTAACGAAACGAGAGGAGCTGCCGAGAAATCGCCGAGCAGATCTCTGCTGGTGGAGAGAAAATTTAAAAGCCACCTTGCGGCTCCCGTGAACGATCATCGACAAATCCGTTCGATTTGTAGAACCCCGGTAGTAGGTGAACGAGCCCCGAAATCCTGTCGATCGATCGGCCATAAATCGTGGCCGATCTAACGCGAGCCCGTTGGCCCAATTCCTCGCGATGTCCTTAACCCCGTCGCGAGATCGATCAATTACGATCAACCACCTCGCGTCGGCGTCCCGAAATAAACACGCGCGAGATCGCTCTCCCCCGTGCTCTTGCGATGCACTCGTTCGCTTTTCCGTCGCGTTGCACGAAAACGCAACCTGTCGCCTGTCGGGAGCAAGGGCAAACTAAAAGCAGCTGCAAGGAAAAAAAAGGCGACGGAAAAAAGGAAAGAATAAAGCGTTGCGGAGGCGGGAGGGCGGTTGGTAGGGCGAGAGGGATGGAAAAAGGAAGAAGAATCGGCGGTGGCGGTCGCGTGGCCACGGTTAAGAAAAATAAAAGACGCACGGCGTGGACGTCTAGAGGAGACGAGAGAGCGAAAGAGAGTAAAATAGAGAGAGAGAGAGAGGTGTTAGGAAGAACGGGGCGAAAGAAAGAGAAAGGGTAGGAAAGGAATGAATGAACGGAGGGGGTGGGAGCGGCGGCGGGAAAAGCGGGGTAGCAGGCCAACGTCTTCGGAGAACTCGTCGCCGGTTGAATTTTTAATTAGTCCCCGACGCCCCCACCCCCGCCGTCGACCTCTCGAAGGGTAGAAAAAGAAAGCGAAAGCCAAAGGAGCGAGAGAGGGGGGGCGAGAGACAGAGAGAGAGAGGAAGGAGGCGGCCAAGGAGGCGGAGGTGGAGAAAGAACGCCGACCGAGGGGGTGGGATGGACAAGGAGGGGCGGCATTGTCATGCGCGCGTTTTTCAGAGACTTTTCCACCCCCGTCTCTCTGCCGGCACCCCCGTCGCTGCACACCCTGCCCCGCGTCGCCTCCAGCCGGCTGCACCCCCTCGCCCCCACGGAGAGAGCAGCAGCAGCGGCGGCGGTGGCGGCGGCGGCGACGGCGGCTCCGTTTTCTTAATTACAACTGCGATATTCTTTAGTTCGCGCGATGACGCCGCCGCGAAAAGATACCGGAATATTTCTCCACCGATTAACCCCGCTGTTTCATTCCACGGAACCGGCCCCGTGTCCCCTTTTCCACGACCATCGATCGGTCCAGTGGCCTGCTCGATCGGCCAGCCACGATCGCTACGGGCCAGGGGAGGGCGGTCGGGATGTGCCGTTTTCGCGTGTCTGTCTCGCGAAACCGTGTCGCGGCCGTTCAAGAGTTCGAAGACGGGGAAACGTCGCGTTTTCCGGGAATTTTACGTTCGTTGACGTGACTGGTGTCTTTGCCGGTGGCTGGGGCCCACGTCAGTGCCGGAAGTGGTCGTCTACGCACGCATGTCTGGTAGGGGATCGGGATTGTGAGATCTCGCTGGACGACAGGAATGGCTCGGTAAATTTCGTGGTAATCGAACGGGACACGGGTAGATGAACAATAACGGGTGGACGGGAAATTCGGTGGAAATTCGACGGATGCTATTTGATGGGTCGTTTCGAGAGGTGAGTCTTGGAGGAGAGGCTGAATTCTGAGACGATTTACATACATAGGTTGCTGTATTTTTTTTTTTTCTTTTTTTTTGGTTTTGGAAACTAATTGACGATTCAGTGTTGTTGTTGTCATCGTCGTTTGGATTTCGATATGGATCGTTCGGACGGGAAATTTGTGTTTCGCTGGCTAACGGTCCGCTTAACGGACGAGTCGATTAGAGGACTCGGTGATTCGATGCTCAGCCGTGTTAACCTTTAAATTTCTGTTTGCAAATGCGGATTATCCTGCCACCGGCTGGGAGTACGACTCCTGTTTACATCGCGATTATCGACATTCCAGCGTATCCTATATATATGTTGGTATGATCAAGTAAATAGATCACGCGCTCGCCTGGCCGTCGATCGGTAAACAATCGTGGACAATTGTTACTCGATTCGAAACGAACGGATGCTAAACCGATCGTCTACGTAATACGAAGGAACAACAATGACGACTTCGAATGCTTCTGCTAGTTCATATTTTTATAAATATAACTGAAGAAATGGTAACTTATTTCTACCTCGGCATATTGGAATGTGTATTTCGCTTTGAGCGTTTTGTATATTCTCACCACAATTTATAATTCATATTATTGTGTAACAGTTAAATCCTGTCAGGTACAGTTAACTGTTTCCTTTTTCAAGAAATTGCTTCCAACATATCAAACGGTACTAAATAATCTTTGAAAATCAGGTTAGCGTTAAATTCAGTCGTAAAATTTGATTCTACAACCATTTCACAATTCATCACACAGAAATTAACCTTCTCAAACATAATTAACCCTTTCCTATCCGAGTAAGATCTCGTTAAATCGTTATTACGTGATTTCGAAGCGATCTTTCAAACGCAAAATATTAAATTTGTCCAAACTCCAATTATTCTACGATTTATCGCGGAAAAAATTAATCTTCCGTAATAATAATTAATATTTTACGTTCAAAACACAACCGTCAGTCACCAAATGCTACTAAACGGTTCAAACGCTATCAAACAGTACCCTCAACGTAATAATTCATTCAAGGTTTCTTTTCAAGCGTCGATACTGTTCTTAAATTTCCGGTAAACACATAATTGCTTTGGTTACCAAACCTGCTAGTAGAAATTTTCAAGCGGAGCAATCGAAAGTGGTTATCGGCAACGGTCCTTCTTCGATCACCGATATTTACATATCGATTTGCAACGGTACAATTTTCCATGTTCGTCGAGCGAATTTTTGCACGCTTCGACGATCAACGATTAATGTTTACACGGCACAGCGACCTGTTATCGGTATTAAGCGAATTACCAATTAAGATAGGAATCGAGCGTCGAGCGTGTGACGCCTCTGTCTCGGCAACGGAACCGAGACAGCTGTTGTTCGAACGCGAAAACAACGTCGAATCGAGCGAAACATCGACGACGCCGAGAGAAAATCTTGTAACAAACGTAACACCAACATTTCCAGTCAATTATTGTTTCTCTGTTAATTGTATCAATGGAAAAAGAAGAAGATAGTTTTGAAATATTCTTGTAGATACTCAAAACACGATTACGTAGCGCCAATTCAACCCTTTCTGACTTCAATTTTGTTTGCTTACGAAAAAAGCGATACGATCGATTAAGATTTCCTAGTTTCATTGAGAAACTAAGTTTTATAATTGTTATTGATATATTGTTTAGCGTAATATGCGATGTAACATAGGAACAATATAATAATAGAAGTATAATAGTAATTAAATAAAATGGTAGACCTACCAATAACTTTGCGTTGATTTGAAACAGAGTCAGATGTTAGGAAAATTTCAAAATACCTGACAATTTACGAGAAAGTGAAGCTTTATTATTATCCCAGTAAATATGATGGAAAGAGACATAAGAAAGAATAATTTCAGCAAATCTTAGAATGTAAGGACACCTTCTGAGAATACAGAATTTCTACATTGACTTACAGGGACCATAAATGTACACTAGCTTAAATAAAAAATAATTGAACTGGAATATAAAATTGCACGTACAGATTAAAAGTTATTACAGACTTGTCAAATAATTTAACGAAGTTGAAAAATGTAAATACATAAGTATATAGATCGTATTAGGTAATAAATGGTAATTTCAGCGTGGAAACAATAGAAAAGGGGGGAAGATTGGGAAGTAATCGATATAGCGGTGCAGATATTCGGTCGGATTAACTTTTATTTCGAGAATTTAGAGTCTTATATAAAACAGGGTCAGGAATAGAGTTCAGAGAAGCAATGAACGTGCTAGAGACCAAATCGATAGGTGTAATTGGGTCGTAAAATCTGTTGGCGATCGCCCTTCTATTTAAAATCGACGCGGTGTAAGTTTTGTTACCGAATACTCTTTCCGAGGGCTCGTAACGTCCCTGATAATAATGGAATTTAAGTCGAAATTAGCCTAGCTAATTATACACCTATCTTCCGCTCATCTTCGGGTTACGATATCGACAAACATATTCGACAGTCGCTTGTACACACGCGTACCTGGAACGCAGCTTCCTTGTTAATAAAGCAACGCAAACAGTAAATTTTCACGAGCTGCTCTAGCATGTAACGCTTAATGAACTCAATCAACGCTCTCGGATTGAATCATTAAATCCTCCTCCGGCTCGCTCGCTCTAAGCTTATACCGCAGTGCTGTCACATCGCGTGATTATTACTTTTCTCAAGGAGTTGAACGTTCAACTGAATAAACGATGATTTAATTCTGTTACAATTCTTTCCTTTCGTTTAATCATTTTGAGACAGAAACAATCGAAAGGATCGTTATTGTTTTCCAATCTCTGATCCTCTGTCCAGCAGTAGTCTCTCTCTCGAAACGAGGAAACAATATAATTTGATGAAAAGGTCCTCGAGCAATATAACGCAATCAAGTATGTTCTTGGGTCGTACAGGTTTTGCAAGTTTACAACATGCAATAGCTTCTGCGGAAAATTCAGTACAGTACTCTTAGGTGTACACTTTGGGGTTGTAAAATTTTAGTGTCCAAGAAAGTTCCTCAAATTGTTCCTCAAATTAATTACTTTTAATGAAACCACGGATCCATATGGTTAAACGAAACTCAACAACATAATCAGACCCATGGTTACACCAGGGTAATCATCCCCATGGTATTCAGGTAGTTACACATCAAACAACAATATCCTCGCGAACCCTACACCTCCAGTAATTTATCGAAATTCTAGAATTCTTCTCCCCCAAATGACCGCAATATAATTCAAACGGTCAAGTATACCTATTTACAAGCCGTAACACCTGTACGGTGTATATTACCACGAGTGATTACCCCGAGCACCCTTCTGAATAATCGCTCGACAGGGCCGACAAAAGTTGATCACCGTGTCACGGGGCAATCGTAGAACGGCGTGTCGCCGGGAGAAAGCAGTTTTATCAGCGGCTCGAAAGCGCGACCCGTTAATCGGCGCAATTACGCCCGCATACGAGGAGGACGACAGCTCCTGGCAGCGCGAGGCGTCGCGCGCGAGCTCGATATCAGGCCCCGAAGCACACTCTCGAGGATGTTATTTAGCAAACAAAGTGAGTTTTACGCGCCCCTGTCGACACGTGCACGGCATATGCGCGTTTTCTATACCGCGCGCGCGGCGTTAAATATTGTCTTTGATGCGGCCCGTCGGAAGCCCTTCCCTCCGTTCCGCTGTGTCTCGCTTCCTCACCAACCCTCCTGCTCGCCTCTCCTTCCTCTCCTATCTAACTAAGAAGAGGAACCTTCTCCTTCTGCCTGGGCGCAGCCGCCTTGGACGTCCACAAAAAACTACTTTGATTTGATTCCTTAGATTAACCTTTCGGGGTCCGGGCGCGTGGCGAGCAACCCTTTCCCTCGTCCTACTATCTCTCTCTTTCTTTCTCTCTTGGTTCCTTTTTCTCTCGTTCTTCTTGCTCCGTGGTGCCCGCTATCTCCTCGGAGGGCCTAGCACGTGGCCAGGTAAGAAGAGTCTCCCGCGATCGTGCGTTAGAGGGGTCGAACGGAGGCCGACTTTTGATCCCAGAAGCACGCGAGCCACGCAAAAAGTAACACGAGTCCCGTTAATGGCGATATCTTTTATGGACTGCGAGGACAAGTTGCCTCGCCGTTTGCTCTTTAACCGAAAGGGAAGACACTTCGGGGTTTTCAGCTGGTAATTTGACGCACAGCTCGGGGGAGGGGAAAGTTCGATGAAATAATTTGCTGGTATTTAAGAGCGAAGGAAGAAGGTGGTTACAGGTAATTTTTGTATAATGGGAGTGTTGAAGGTATTGAAACGTAAACTTGAATTGGTTGTTAGGGTAAACTATTTTACTTGCTTATTTTTGTATATCGCTTAACTAAACTAAATGACGGTTAATACAGGCGAATCTTAGGAAATATTTCGAATTTGAACATTTTTGAAGTTAATGCCATTAGATGAATAACTTATGAAATATTGGAACTCTTGGCGGACCTATTCATGGTATGCTAATTTTGTGAAATCGATGTGTTATTTTATTTATATTTGGGGATTGGAAAATTATTCTGTTAGGTCCTTTAAGTATCCATGGAATAATTGTTAACCAATCTAGGAGTCAGTGATCTTCAGAATCTGATTACGGTTTGTAACAGATAACCTTACGATCTTCGAGGAAGCTAATTTTAGGAAATATCGAATTATTTCAACGGCTTTCGTTGAATTGTGAAATTTCCATTTGATGTTTTACTTGGTAGAAATATAGATATAAATTATGTGGAATACGTTTTTGGTCGATAATTTTGACGAACGTTTTTAATAGGAGATGTTTTAATTTTCGAAGGAGTTAAATGTAAAATCAGTGCCATGCGTTGGATATTTGTTAAATACAGAATTCTATTCGTAATTTTGATCAAATTGAGGTTATCATCTATTGTCTCGTTGCTTGGTGTACCATGATTTTTGACGTTCTGGTTAATAGAGTTCGTAGTAAAGGAATCTTTCGACGTTCAAAGAAACTAAATGTAGAATTGGTTTCACTAGTTACACTTTTTGAGAAATCTCGAATATTTGATGTTTGAAGATTTAAGAGTTTACGAGTCGCAGGATTTGTTTGATGGGTTTTAATTGATGGGACGCGTGAATTGTGGGATGTTTACGAGGAATCGATCAGCGGAAGATGGACGAAACAGATGGCGCCACCGACCATCTCTGCTCGATGTCGCATTGACGTTCGCTATCAAATAGCAAAATTGTTTACTGTTAATTATCGATGTACATATAAAAAATAATCAAAAACGTCCTAAGATGTATAAATCGTCAAGTCGAATTTGATTCGATACCTCTATTGTACAAATTAATGCTGCAAGTTATGATGAAACCTAAAATAATAATTGTTAATCAATTTTAGTAATTATAAGCAATATAAGTACAGGATCGATTCATTTGCATAAAGATCTTTGGTTATGCTTCCTTTTACTGCGTTCGTGAAAAGTATTCGAAGTTAATCAAGGTTCCAATAGATTTCAATGATATCCAGAATTAACATGTTTTGCATTGCTTGACTCGGTGAAATGGTCAAAAAATGGCACAAACATTAATATCGTAGTCACGCCCGAGTTGCAAAGAAGTTCCAGTATCTGATGCCTTTTGAAAACTCTTGTCTGATAAGATAACAGACCAGAACGTTAGCCTTCGACGATTATTTCCTCGCTCCGTTGTTTCTGGATAAATTTGACTGCCAACCGATCGTTTAAAATTCGTGAATACATACGTTTATTAAAATGCTTCGTACCATTTTCTAACTTCAATTAATTCCTATTCGTATATCTGTTTATTTACATTGCTGATAATAATTTAATAAGTACGTAAAATTACCCAAACACGATTCAATATATATCTTTTACTACTATGCATCGTTATAGTACCATTTCGCGGATCTAATCGCTATAATACTGTGCTTAAGAGCTAAACAAAACCCAAATTACTCCGTCTCTCGATTACAAAATACATGTCTATTAAAAACTGTTGTAATATCGAAAATATATCAAAAATCAGTTATACTCAGGTATTTAATCTTCAATGTCACTAAAATAAGTTGAATGACAATTTTCGACGAAACGTCTTCTGATTATTCTATAGCATAGAACTAACCAACTCTATCACAGTGAAAAGGTTAAACATTTTCAAAATTCTGCTAATAACATCAATATCTAAACACTAAAGATTTTTATGACAATTAAGATACACATTCTGTACCATTTTTCACCTTTGAACTCCGCCCACACAACTACCCAAAAAACCTGCAATCTAATAATAACCGATTAACGAGATAACAAATCCTTACGCTGAACAGAGTCGTAACAAAAAAAAGGAAGAAGTGGCTGCTCGAAGGAGTAGAAATTAATTAGCCATCGAATCGAGGCTTTCCTTAAATCCTTGTCTCCCCGTCAGCAGGACAGACGACGTCGCCGTCGATACCGCTTCTCGCTATCTTTCCCAAACGCGGCTGTATATCGTCCTTCCAATCTGCTGTTCGGCAATTTCGGCTGAAATACGATGTCGTCGGGCTCGTTCGCGAGGCTTATTGGCCCCCCTCCTAGCCGGTGGATCCCTCAAAACGGGGTTAAGACCGCGAAACCGTGTACAGATCATTCGTGGCTCGGATCGAGGTTGAATTATCGATCGATTTTTGTGAACAGTGGTTAAAGGAGGAAGGTGCGATCGAGGAATATAAATGACGATTGATCGATGGTGAAATGGTGAATCTTTAACCTTTTAAGGGCTATGGACGCATATATGCGTCTGACAGAAGTTGCTCGTAGAGACTATGGACGCACATATGCGTTTGCCAATTTTTTCAATCTTTTGCTTATTGCAACGCGATTGTCAGTGTAGGGGTAACAATAATTCGTTTTCAACTATAATGCGCCATCCCTTCGAAGCACTTAGGCCAAGAGTATTCAGCGCTCAAAGGGTTAACCTTTTAAGTCCTGTGGACGCATATATACGTCTCACGAAAGTTGCTCCTAGGGACTATGGACGCATATATGCGTTTGTCAATTTTTGTTTTCTTCACCTTATGACTTTCCGTGGCCACACATTTCGGCGTTAACCTTTTAGTGTTGACGAAAGTTACTTGTATATGCTTCAATGTCAACTTCTGATTAATACGATAGTTTCAGCTCGATGTGACGTCATTATTTGTGGTAGGTTATTCAAAATAAACGAATAAGAAACAGCTGATAATTGTTAGAATCTTGGACTCTCTACAATTGAGTATTCCGCTCTAGCCTCGTTTATAAACAAGTTGCAAAATTTTGTTTCACTCCATTCGTCAACTAATGTACCATGTTAAATCTCGTGCAGCACACTTTGCAATTACATTCCTACCGTCCAAGGCTTTAACCAGTTAAGAACGGATATATACATCGGATAATGCTGCTAAACAGTAATGAGCAAACTCATTTTCCCTTTCCCCGCTGCCGAACAGCTACACGATTCCATTTGAACAAGCATTATCCCTAAAAGATCACCCTTTCACCCAAACAAGATTCGGACACCCCTTTTTTCAACGAAAATAAAAAAAGAAGAAGAAGGAGAACTAGAAAGCGTCACTCAACAACAAATCACAACAGTGGCCAACGGTACAGGCTCGGATAAAAAGGGTACCCATGGATACAGCTCGACTTTCGGCCAATAATGGACTTACGAGCGCCCCGAAAATAGGCTTTTTCGAAACCTGCGCCAGCTTCTCCAGTTATTTGTCCCCGGGTACACACACACACACCCGTGAAAAAAAAGAGAGAAGAAGATCTCGTAAAGAACGAGACCTGTGTCCGAGCGCGAGCATAATGGCCTAGGTGCCGTAGGAAAATTTATGTTGTTTGCAGTGTCGGTTTCCTGGCCCATTGTCCGGCATTGTCCGAGTCCCTCCTTCCAAGGTGCGAACACCCTTCGGGACGATAATCTGCCGGCATTATTATGCTCTTTGTCGGTCGGTTCACTTGTCCAGGAGTGAGAGGAGGGGGGGGGCAGAAAGGACGAGTGTCTACCTGACCAAGGGTCACTTCGAGGCGCCTTCGTCCACGGGGCAAGGTGCGTCCCACCCCTCGTGGACCATCCTGACACGGTGTCACCCTTGGTTGTCAGGGTGAGCGGCGAGGGTCAACCTGTCCGTCTCGAGATCGAAACCCGCCCTCCTGTGCTTCGTTCGGCGGGAATTGGCAGGGAATGTAAACAGTCGCACGATTTCCATATGTACTACAGGGAGCTGGTTAGTTGGCGAGCCTGAAGAATGCGGATCTAATTAGTGGTAGCCTCTACAAACTCAGCTTTCTCAATGCGATCATAAAAATTGGGTACACGTGTTTTTGTTATTGGTCGAAACGAAAAAAAAAGATCGACGAATCGGATCGTGTCACGTCGCAAGATGAAAACAATTGGACGAAGTACCTTTTTTTACCGTTGTGACGTACCAATTATGCTCGCCATCTTACTGACTCCCTATAGTAAATAGGACGGAGTTCCTGAATGTTGGAATTTCGATCATATGGAAGAGAAAGGATATCGATGCTAGTCAGGATAATATATACGCTATAGTCAAAAAGTTTGGAATCACTTCTAGAATTGCATTTTCCATACCGAGAATTGTAATCCAATTTGTATTTTGTTGTTACCTATTATTAATTAATAAAATTAATTTTCAATACGTGATCGAAGGAGCGCTATCGCGGTCGTGTTTTCTCAAAATCCTCGAGGTTGACTACGATTACACCATTTTACTTATTTTCGATTTCACACAAACGTCTAAAAATCCACGGTCCCGAAAATAACGTAGTCACACGTTCTATCGAAATTAAGCCCGAATCGAAGGCAGGATTCAACCGCTAATAGCAGACGTTTCACACGTTGCTGTTGGATAATAGCTCATTTATATCCGCGACTAAATACCAGATTATCGTCCCGGGACAAAACAGCGAGACAATCGAAGCAAAGGAATCGATTTCACGTTCAATTTAATCAACCCTCCCCCAGTTCGGGCGACGTTAACGTTCGTCCACGTTTTGGTTTCTTCGTTTCCCCGGGGTGTTCCCGGCCGGTCACCCGTTATATAGCCCCGGCTACAACGTACCCGGGGGAACGCGGGCGTATGTAAACCACGTGGCGCGTACACACGCGGGCCAGGCCCGTCGCTATAAATAGGAGCGCCAAGTTCAGGGGAACAGGGTGGCCGCGGGTCGTTTTTAGATTTTCCACCGGTTATGACTCCGACAGTCAGATAGCTGGAACGCCGCGAGCCAGTTTGGGAACTTGGACGACAACTACTCGAACACCACCTTGCTTGGTTCACGGGAGGCCTGGCAGCGTGTAATTAACCCTTTCTGCGCGGTGGTCCTGGCCTCGAACTGGATAGAGGATGCTCTTGCAATCGGTGTGCACACGCAACCGGGATTAACATGCTTTCTCGTGACGCGGGGAAATTGATCAAATTCATGGCCAAAACCTTGAAACTTAATTTTTATATAACATTCGACATTTGTTTATTTGTGCAATAGTAAGGAAACAATGAAATGTTTATGTAGATCTGAAATGATATTATATGATCGACTGTTTAGCACTTGCTAAAACGTTTACAGTAGCGTGAACACATTCACAGCATAGTGAAATTAACATTTTTCGGATTGCTTGGAAATAAATCTATTGTTTCAACCATGTTTTGTCTCAGAACTTAGTCGATTGTTATAAATGGATTTTTAGAAACATTTGGTGGTTTTATTTAGGAAAAGGGTTGGTTTACTATAGAACGTCTGGCTATTTAGATATTCTACTATTGTTATCGGTCATCGAAATAGACGCACCTTGTAATCCTTAAAATGTGCTTGCCATGATAGGAAGTTAATCAAGGATGAGGGTTTGATCGCGAAAACAATGCTACCCTTTATTCCTGACTAAAGATAAACGATGAATATCGCGAATGTCTCCCAAATTAGAGCACATTGTTTCGATTATTATTGGATGAGTATGTTATAAATGTGTTAGGGGATAAAGTTATATTTAGACCTCTTCAGCTGCAAATAGGATGCTTTGTCTAGAAATATTTATAAATTCAATTGTCCACTTCATGGTCTGTCAACAACCAGTGGCTAACAGACGTAAAATTATTATTAGCCTAACAGAGAAGCATTCTTCGTCGCTATTATTTAATTAACAATAAGACAGTTATATAAGTAAACTCAACAAAAGAAGTATTTAAGTATTTTGTAATTAAGTATTCTAATAGAGCTTCGTCAATCAATTTCAGAGTTGAATTAGAATATCGTTTTCAGGACATAATATTTTAACCCTTTGCGCTCGAGAGGTGACTATCAGTCACCAAATGATAGTTTCGCAAATTTTCAGACTTTAGTTAGTTTATTTATCAGTCAGACTCAGAAGTTAAATAGTCATATATGTAAATTTTAGTGTATCACTTAACTAAACTAAATGACGTTTAATATAGGCGAATCTTAATAAATATTTCGAATTTGAAAATTTTTGAAGTTAGTATCGTCAGACGACTAACTGTCACCTTTCGAGTGCAAAGGGTTAACAGTCTTATTTATGAAATATTGGAACTATTCGCGGACTTATTCATAGCATGCTAATTTTGTGAAATCGATGTGTTATTTTATTTATCTTTCGAGATTGGAAAATTATTCTGTTAAGTCCTTCAAGTATCGATGGAATAATTGTTAACCAATCTAGGAGTCGGTGATCTTTAAAATCTGGCTACGTTAAGTTAAGTTTTGTAAAGTTTTGTAAATATACATCAATAATGAAAAACTGTGTTGAGTATGAAGATCTACAAATGTTACTTTGCATATTGCACGTTTCCTCCATATTACAGCAATCATTAATAACGTATAACATTCGTACCCTCCCTCTACTTTTGATTATCTGCCAACTTTCTGAAACTTCCAATACAGATTTACAGATATTCGAATTGCTCTCAACCTGATTCAACAACGATGGTCCCTGACTGTCGACGAACATACCGAAAGGGTTAAAAGGAACTAGACCCACACACTCGATTCACTGGTTACACAAAAACGTGTCTAAGCTAAATTCCCGTGAAACACTTAACAATCGACCATCATCCGCTTGCGCAAATCTTGTCGGCCAAGTATTTTCGTCCTTCGTCGCTCCAGCACCGGAAGCGGAAACGGCGATTCGAGACGCGGTTTTCGGCCGGCTAGCAGGATATTTGCTCGAACGGAACGCAACTGGCCTCTTTTGTTTTTTCTTATAGCGTCTTACAGATATATATTTTTCTTATAGACACACGAAGTCGTACATGTACAATTTAACATTATTATTATTGCATGAACAACATACATAGGTACAACAGATGTAACAAGGTATGCATCGATGCAGTAAATTTCGCATTTCCTGTTAATTCCGTGAGTGATACATTAGAGGAAGAAGGAAACTCGTTCTTTTCATTAATAATTAACACACATATGGATACCTTTGAATTATATACCTTGATATCGAAATATATTCGTTAGTTACTTACGTTCATAAATCATCGTTTTAACATTGACATTGGATTTGAACAAGAATTAATTTATCGTACAGATGTTTATTTATTTATTTATTTAATTTTAAGTTCATTTGTATAGTTTTAATTTAAGTTTATTAATTTATTTATTTACAGATGTTTATGCAATCAATTGAAATTATTATTAGGTGCTAATCTAGTGAATATAATTTCACCTCTTGAATAGCCAATATTTATAATTCATCTAAAATATAGATGAAATCACATAGAACAAAGTGAAGCTTATTTTTATAGTCAAACAATACATAAAACGACAATTCGTCGATCATTTTCGTTACAAACACCATGAACTGGTGCGATTTTTCTAAAATTTCCTCGAAACCCGTTGAAGTATAATTCTAAAAAGTAAGAGTATCCTTAAAAAATCTACAACCGTCCCGTGTTTTATAGAGAACGATCTAAAGAATCGTAATTCTCCTGGTGACCATCCTTGGATTTTCATAAACGTAGCACGCGAAAGGGTTAAAAGAGGTGATTGGGCCAGGGGGGAGGGGAGGCGAGCACAATGGGGACGGCGAGAACGAGAGAACGCGCCTGGCTATTCGAAGTCATGTCCGGCCATTGGATCGGCCGATCCGGAAATCGAATAAGAGGACGAGGAACCGGCCAGTGGCGTGGCCGTTTTCGCGTGCCGCCTTCCAATTGGCCGGCCCCGACAAAATTGCTCAGCGGGATCGCGCCTCTTTTTTTTCGCTCGCCAAAAAATCGGCCCCGGCTGTTCGAACCGGTAGAGTGGGATCCAGTTCGAGGCAATTCATCGAGCGCCAGCGGGGCAGGACCAATTGCGTGGCTGATCCGCGGGGGGCTAGAGACCGGATCCGATGCAGAAAGAAGGAAAAAAAAGAAAGAAATCAGGGCTCAGGTTTTTTTCACCTCGCGCACCATTTGCAATTTCTCGAACCCATTTCAACTTCTGATTATCATCACCGAGGCTAATGAAATAATTTGGGGGCGATTTTGGGCGAAAGAATAATTTGTCGAGGGATTGGGATTTATGTTAGATTAAAAATTGTTAAGAAATACTGTCGGTATGATTATTCAAATTGTTGAATGACCAATGGGAATAATTGCTTACTTTTTTTATTACGCGTAAGTTACGTTGATTGGTGAAAATATTGAGAATGAATGGAAATAAGAATTTATTAGAGAAACGGTTGAAGAATAATTTTTTGAATTGGATTATATAAAAGGTATCGTTGAATTATTTGATCAGTTTCACGAGACAATATTACCACTACCGCTCTAGAAGACAATTTGTTATTAACCTTAATTTGAATAAACTCATACGTTTACCAATCGGTAACTAAAACGCTGTCTAACAATAAGAATACGTAAGCCTTATTCACATACCACCAAACTATGCTTCGTACCGCCTATATTCTCTCTTTAAATTTCTGTCACCCATCGTAACAGCCTAATAATAATTTTCTAACCGTTTCGTTTCAATCCTCAACTTCCAGCCAGGCGCAAAAGCAATATTTCTCGTTGCAAAAATTACGTTCGCCACCCATCTCATGTACACCGACGAAACAATGGCGAACCAGCCTTACATGCCAGGCGCGATGCGTTTTCGGAAGCTCCAGTTCCCGAATTCGGGAACAAACGGGAACAAACGTTATACCCCCTCCCGCAGGCCGATCCTCGCGTCGAATTCTCGCTCGAGAAAATTCGCCTAGCGCGAATCCGTTAATTATTTCGCGTGACATGCTTCGGCACTTGGCGCGTTCGCGCGTTGTCAAAAGTTTGCATCCGCCGTGTTTTGCGGCACACGCTCGGCGAGTTTCGCGGGAGGGACCGCGCTGAATAATGTAACAACAGAGGCTCTCCGCCGCGTTGGCCCCATCGCACCTACACCACCGCCTCCTCCGCCTCCTGCTACACCTCCCCTCGGTCCCCGCTTGCTCTTCGCCACTGAACTTTCTAATTAACCGACGCTGGCCCGCGAGAGAGCCATGAGAAACCGGGGAAACGGCGGCGAAAAGAAAGAGACCCGTCCGGGGAAAGAATGGGACGGCGGGATCGGTCGCGATGCACACCGGACAATACAACGTGTCCCTCTCCCTCCCCTCGGGTACAGTAGCGGGCAAAAGTTTAAGACGAGAGAAACAGCGCGTAGAACGCAGTTCTATGATTCGCAAATATTGTTTGTAGATTCTTATTTTTATCGTTATTAAGGTCAAAAGTTGTTACAATACAACGTGTCCCTCGCCCTCCCCTCGGGTACAGTAGCGGGCAAAAGTTTAAGACGAGAGAAACAGCGCGTAGAACGCAGTTCTATGATTCGCAAATATTGTTTGTAGATTCTTATTTTTATCGTTATTAAGGTAAAAATTTGTTACAATACAACGTGCCCCTCTCCCTCCACACGGGTACAGTGGCGGGCAAAAGTTTAAGACGAGAGAAACAGCGCGTAGAACGCAGTTCTATGATTCGCAAATATTATCTGTACATTCATATTTTTATCGTTATTAAGGTAAAAAGTTGTTACAATACCACGTGTTCTTCTCCTTCCACACGGGTACAGTAGCGGGCAAAAGTTTAACTCTTTGCACTGGAGAGGTGACCGTTAGTCGTTTAATGATACTAACTTCAAAAATTTTCAAATTCGAAATATTTACTATGATTCACATATATTAAACTTCATTTAGTTTAGTTAAGTCGTATATTAAAATTTACATATATGATTATTTAACGTCCGGGTCTGAACTAAAGTCTGAAAATTTGCGAAACTATCATATGCTAGGATTACGATATCCCATGAGAGGGGACAGTCGAGTGCAAAGGGTTAAGATGAGAGAAACAGCGTGTAAGACGCAGTTCTATGATTTGCAAATATTGTTTGTACATTCATATTTTTATCGTTATTAAGGTAAAAAGTTGTTACAATACCACGTGTCTCTCTCCCTCTACCGGAGGAGAAAAGTTCCTACGGTCGTTACCAGTTTTCCTTTGCAAAGGAAAGAGCTGACGCCCGTAAACCCCGTCACCATTTTCCTGCCACCCCTTCCAATTGTAACGACGTAATCCTTTTCGTTAGGCACTTGTACCGCGTTGAAATTGCGGTGCAAAGGATTCGTTTCGTGCAAACGTTGCGGAAAGCAAATTTTTGCTGTCGAAAGTTATTCCCCTGTTAAATCGAAACGTTCCCAGTGCGTGACAAAAACATAGATCCATTTACAGTTTCGTTCTTAACTTCAATGCTGTATATTTTATTTGACTAAAACTTATCTCAGTATTTAATAAAAACGCTGGGAAACATTGGTGTCAAATTTATTTTTAGTACGGCTTCTCATTCTTGCACAGTAAACATTTTTGTCGTTTTACTGAATTTTTAACCGTCACAATATGATAGATCCACTTGCAAAAGAGTAGAAAATTAAAAAAATTAAAACGTAAAGCTGAAAAATTTATATACCTTCTAACTACCTCCTATATTCCTGCAATACTGACAGTGATTCCAAACTTTTAACAGCCAGTGTACATCAATACATTCTGCATCGATCAAGATTTCAAAACGAAATTATTCGTTACAATATAACCCCACAGTTATACTAACATATTTAAAACGCATAAGACAAAAAAAAAGAAACATATTATATATAAGAAAAATTAGAAAACACATTTTACCGCGTTTGTCACGCATTAGCTGAAGGACACGCATCGGCAGCCTCCGAGTTCTCCACGGGGGTTCAGAAACGCGACAGCGCGTCAGAAAGGATCCCAGATCCATCGAGCATCGATTTCCGGAGACGGATCCATGGCGATCGAGGGCAGACACGGTTGTGCCAGCTGGACCACGGCTAACCGTGCGCCCACATGATTTATTTTGACGAAAAAATCAGGAAAGGGGTTTTCCTTGAAAGAAGCAGGCCGATTGAAAAGGGGGACACACGGGCACAGGTCAGCACCGCGGGACCTGTTTGGCCGTCTCTCAATGGACAATGTCCTGCTGCACGCGGACAAAGGACCCACCCGAGACCCGGGGAGATCCTCCCACGATACGCATGTGGAGCGACGACGACACAGGGAGAAGGATCTCTCTAACCCGAGCGGGAAACGGGCCTGGCTGGAAAGAGAAAGAGAGAAAGAGAGAGAGAGAGACGTGGCTACGTGGCGTATATACCCATTCACGGCCCGTGAGAACCAGATTTCATATTTCTCATAACCGACCGGTCGACCGCGGAACGGATAGAGCGCAGTTTTCTAGCTGGCTGCGTGTATGTATCTTCTGTGTCTGAGAGAGCCCCGGGGATTGTTCCGGAGCTGGTCAACCACGTTTCCACGGGCACCGTTCTGGGTTCCACGATTTGGCATTAGAAAGAACGATTCTTTCGCCGTACGGTTCCTTCGACAGTTTTCGAGCACAAAGAGTTGGGCCTGAATCGATTTAGTTTAAATGAACGATGGAATTGTTATTGGGTATTATAGCTTGCACTTTATACCGTTTGTGTGGAAATTAACTCTCTTCTGCTGGAGCGGTGATTTTTGAGCCGATAATTTCATTGGCATTGGGAGGTTTCGAAAATTTCATACTAACGAAAGCTTAAACGGAGTTAAGATTTAACGCTAGGTTTACGGGAATTTTTCAAACTTCAAAATTATTATTGTTCCTAGCAACTTTTGCTAACTTTGGTTAATGATGGACAAATATATCCAAATCTATTTCCCTCTGAGTTCTGCGATTTCAAATTCTGTTCGATGTATACCTTATTCTTTAGTATATGCATATTGGAAATAGATATGCAAGAAATTGCCGTGAATCTAGTGTTAAGGGTGGAAGCTCTTAAATTACCATGTATGATTAGGAAAATTCGAAATTACTGTAATTTAAAACGAACTGAGTTCAATCGAAAATAGGTGCGTCTTGTAAAATTTAATTACAGAATTCTAACATCTTCTCGGTCTGCGATCCGTATTATCATCAAAAGATTAGTTTTCAGCAGAAATAATTAACATTCAACGAAGTCCTAGTTCTCAGCCACCAGATGGTGCCGAGCAGTTTCGAAAATCCCACAAAGCACAAAGCGACAACCCTCGAGTCACCAAGCAATAAATAGCTTCGAAAACTCGCCGGTGTAAAGGGTTAAAATCGGCCGCTCGGTCTGTTGTTGGAAGGCCTTGGTCAGTCCACCTTGCACGTCGCGATCCGCTCCTCCTTCATGGGAAGAGGCGAACCCTTCCACGTGAGCGTAGGTATATCTGATCGTCGGCCAGGAGGAAAAGCGGTTCCGTGACACGTGAGAAACGCCGCGTTTCCGGAGGTCTGGAGCTTTCGAGCCGATGCCCTGAGATTAGATACCGACCTGGGAGAGGACAATGCGGACGTTGATGATAAGCAACGGTGAACGGAGCGTAGGTGGACCGGGATGAAGAGTTTAAGCGGATCTTTGGGACTTTCGTGTTAACCCATTAGCGCCCATAGTTGTCGAATGACGACTTTATTGTTTGCATTTTTTTGTTTACATTGCAAAGTATATCTAACGATTACATTTCCCAGCATAATCGTTGAATTGGTATCTATTGTGTACACAAACATTGTTATTGTAAGATATTAGGTTAATGTAAGTGTTATTGTAAGGTATTATAAATACTTAGAAATATTTAATACAAAGAAATCCAGGTACTAATATTATCTTCTCTGAGAAATTTTCAGAAATGTTACAAATTTACAAAAATTTGAATTTAAATTTCAAATAAAGAATTTGTAAAGTTCTAGAGATTTATCAATTTCTGAAAATTGATAGATGTTAGGATTAATTCTTCGTGTGACAACTATTAGAAGCTTTAAATTTTGAGTTTCTTATTAAAAAAGAATTACAATTGATCATAATCGAGCCTCTGTTGCTCCGCTTCAGAAAATAATCCAGGTCCCTTCAGAATCCATGTACTCTGTGCGCACATCCTTAAGCCCTCGCGAAACATTTCGAACACGAACAACCAACAAGCACGCACACAAACGAAAATTCCTCCCACTTCCTCTTGTCAGCGTTCATAGGGGGCAGCCGCTACACCTATGACCTCGATTCCATTCGAAAACAAGTGGCCGTTAGGTCCGCTCTCGTTTCCAACGATTTCGAGTGTCCCTATGAAAAACGCGGCCCATAGAAAGGGAAAACGATCATCCAGCGAGATATAGAAGAAAAGCTTTCTTCCGTAAAATAGGCGGGCCCGCGAGGACCTCGCTCACAAAACGAGCTCCTGAACACACCGCTTCGACCGACGCGCGCGATCCACCCTGGAACGGGCCCGATTTTTTTCCGAATCCCGAAGGGCCCACAGTTTTTTCTGCCTCCGCTCCGCATACGCGCGTACGCGATCTCACGCACGCGGAAAAAGGGTCGTCGAGAGAAAGAGTGAAGCGAAGGGAGAATAAAAAATGTGGAGAAGAAACGTGCGGCAGCGCCATTTCGCCCTCTTTGTGGGGCAGCTTCGCCCGGACAAGGTCGGGTCCGGGGGTTAAAAACTCTTCACCCCTGGAGGAAAGTCGAAAGGACGAAGGGGTTTCCTGGCGAGCAGAAAGGAAAGAGGGAAAGGGAGAGAAGACTCTCTTAACGTGTATGTGCACACGTGAGAGAGAGAGAGGGAGCAGGGAGGGAGAGATTGAAACTGAGAGAGAAAGAGATAGAGGGAGAAAGAGAGCGAGAGAGTAAAACGAAAAGAGAAAGAGAGAGACAGAGGGAAAGGGAGAGAGACAGAGGGAAAGGGAGAGAAAGAAACAGAGAGAGACATAAGGAAAGGGAGAGAAAGAAACGGAGAGAAACAGAGACAGTTAGAGAGAGATAGAGGGAGAGAAAGAAACGAAAAGAGACAGAGACAATGAGAGAGAGAGAGAGAGAAAGACGGATAGAGAGGAAAAGTGGGGGTTTCGTATAAAAATTACCCCCACCATGAAAGGACGCGCCGGTAGGTCCTTTCTATTCTTTTGATATCCTGTCGTCGGGGCCCTTGGCCGGCCCTGCGCCAGGCCCGATACTCCAGTCAGCATCCGTGCACGCGAGAAAACAGATCCTCTCCGCCCTAACCGATCACGCGAGTCGTCGTATGAAGCTGAACGATCGACAGTTTGAGGGTGGACGATCGAAATATGTGTCGGTTCGCCGATCGTGTTCGTGCATGGAAGAAGTGCACCGTCAGTTGACGTCGTACGGTGGTACAACGTGGTATACACACGAGCGGGAAACGTCGCACCATGGAAACTGTCGCCATTGATCGACGCGTAATGGCGCGCGAAGGTAAACAACCATAACCGGTGATCGGTGACGAAAGAGTTCTTCGTTTCGGGGAAGCTTCAAATTGGTTAAGGAGATTTGAATTGGGTGTTATGATTGAGCTTTGGGGTTGCTTCGCGTGGTGCTGTACTCCGACAGAGATCGTTGATAGGATGATTAGGGAGCTGCGATTCGAGGGATGAAACCGATTTGGTTTGCGTTGGATGAGTTGTACGTACAGGTGGTCGTGAGATTCTTTCGGTGTACGTGGTTCAGCACGATCGATGGAATTTCATTGAGAAACGGATCGTTGGAATCACAAACACGATTTCGCGTTTCCTTTTCGTTTCACAGTTAGAAAACTGTATTTCTCCGAAACTAGAATAATTACTGACAGTAATTGAGCTCTCCTATTCATCTAAATCAAATTGCCCAAAAGAAATCTAGCATTATATATAATGACCGATCAATTAAATAAATTGATCAATATTCCTTAGATTGCCCGAATATTTTATGCATTATCCATAATAACCAATAATCAATTGGTCCATAACAAATACCCCCTCTAACTTCCAAGTCGCGTAAGATAACAGAAAATTAAAATTACACAAAAATCGGCGGAAACGATGCTTCTTGCACCTCGCACGGCTCCGTCTTCGTCGAATTCCAAGAACGAGGGATGCCGTCGCCCCTGACGAACGTCGAAACGACGTCAATTTCATCGGGACGCGTCCCCATTATCGGGGATACCCCGCGGATCCTCTTCGTGGCTCGATATTCCGAGGCAACGTGCGCCAGGGATCCATCGGTTTCTTGATCCGTCCGCCTGTTGTGTTCCGCGTTTCCGGCGGGATCGACCGGCACACGCATACGATCGCATTATTCACTTATGATCCATAACAAATACCCTCCAACTTCCAAGTCGCGTTAGATTACAGAAAATTAAAATTACACAAAAATCGGCGGAAACGATGCTTCTTACACCTCGCACGGCTTCGTCTTCGTCGAATTCCAAGAACGAGGGATGCCGTCGCCCCTGACGAACGTCGAAACGACGTCAATTTCATCGAGACGAGTTCCTATTATCGGGGATACCCCGCGGATCCTCTTCGTGGCTCGATATTCCGAGGCAACGTGCGCCAGGGATCCATCGGTTTCTTGATCCGTCCGCCTGTTGTGTTCCGCGTTTCCGGCGGGATCGACCGGCACACGTATACGCGCCGCCACCGGTCGTGGAAGGAAATTGCCGCGACCCAATACTAATGGATAATGGAATTATTGGTTACGGTCGGAGCTCGCCCTGGGGATGATCGTAATTCAATTGCTTCGATGTGTCCTCTGGACGTTTTGACAGGACGGATGTCCTAACAAGGAAACCGCCTCGGGATATCCTCGCGTATATCGCTCCCCGCGCGTTGCGTCGCTTGGTTGTATCTTGCTTTTGCAGCGCGGAAAACGCGCCGGCTTGGGAAAAGATTGGCTCGATCGTGCTCCTGAGCGTGGCGAACCTTCGAGATAATAAACGGGGCGAAGGGAATCCGTAGTTTGATTGTGTTCCTGTAATTGTGGTCGCAGGCGTAGGAATTTTCATGAAATTTCACGGTTTTGAAATGGTAGGTACACGGAGGGCAGGGCTTTGAAACGGTGATTCCTTCGATTTGGAATTCTTATCGTTAAACCGCGGATTTTTTTGGGTTTAGGTGGAAAACTTGAATATGGAGAAGTTTGCAGAATGTGGGCAATTTTGTTGGGATATTTAAAAGGCTTTACAAGGCGTTTGCACTGTGTTAATGGAAGTATGAATTTGCAAAGAATTGAGTATTAGAGATGTGGAAAACAGAATTTTATAGCTGTACCTGATTCGATTTTGTATTGTCATTACTAGACTGTAGAAATACTAGACTGTGAAGTGTATATAATATGCAGAAGTTTTCGAAATATCAAAACTGTGTGTCATAGTATTTCGGATGTAACGCATTATCACATTACAATTTTTGTCAGTAAAATGACTAATCTGTTTTAAATAACCTCTTAGCATATTAAGAGGAACTATTATAGCCTAAGTACAATTATGATCGTCTCTTTGACTATAAGGACGTATTTTCTTAAAACGAAGAAGAGCATACATTTGGAACCTGGGGTGGCCTTCCAGTGTTAAAAGAATAAGGAGAAACGTTGGAATAAAAAGGATTCCAAATTTAATATCCAGCATCGCGATGAGAAATCGAGAGATTCCCCGGTGCTCGAGCGTTTCGTCTAGTTCGTACGGCAGACGAAAGAAAATTAATGTGGAAGACTAATAAGCCCTAGAACGTTTCCTGCAGCGATTCCCATACGCATCTGCCTCCCCCTTCCACTCCCACTCGTGGATGGAAATTACGAAGAGTCTCTCTCGCAATAAGGGAGCCACGCCGTACAGTGATCGAGGCATTACAGATGTATGGGCCAATTTGTAAGCAATCCAACTTATGTTCGCGAGGCAATATTGTATTTTTATGTTATCTTTCCTTGGCTATTCGCGGTATCCTGGGCTTCTGCTACTTCTCTTGCTTCTCTCTCTTTCTCTCTTTGTACCTTTCTTTCTGATTCTCTTTCTCTTTCTCTCTCTCTTGATCCTGTTTACGTCGGATTGGTAATCGGAAGGAATGAAATCGGAAATGAGGAAATTAAGCGGCTTTCTCTGTACAGAAAGGGAAATAACTTTGGGATTGGACAACGAGCGTTTCAATTTTTGCCGCGGGAAATTAAATTGTTAGGCTTTGGTCGTTTATTAACCCTTATGGCTACAAGTGTGCCTCTCAAGCACCACCAATGTAATTGATAATATAATTATCGTAATGAAAATTATATTACTCCTGAAACGAATAAAGATTGTTTTGAACGACTTTAATATTATTATTCACAAGTCATTGTTGCATTTAATGTTTGTAACGTTTAAAAACTTGCAAGTAAAAATATGACGAGAATAAGTTGGAGTTGCAGGTCGATATTCACATTTAAAAGTGAGAGCGTTAACGGTTAATGAGGTAGAATCAATATCTCGTTTTAATTAATTTTAATCTATGCGGAAGGAATACGGGTACACGATAGTTCCGTCGGAAATATTGATGAAAGGAGAACAGATAAATTGAACAGATGTATGAAAGATTGTTTTTGGAGAGATTCTTGAAGTGAAACGAATGAAAGTTAATTCAGAGATTTTGTTACCTCTATCGTATTACGTTCGTTTTAATCAATTTCAATGAGCATCGACAAATATTTGATATTTCATTAAGTACGCTATACAATAAATTCAAACTTCTTAGTTTTTCTACATTTTAACATTCACCGTATATGGATCAATTTCAAAGAAGAGTATAGAAAATTTATATTTAGCTAATAGAAAAAGCTTGACCTTTACCGATGAAGCTCTTTCCCTCACAGCTCTGCAATTTAAAATTCTGCATGTATATTAGAAATAGGTATACAAGAAATGCCCCTTGAATCTAGTGTTAATAAAAGCAAAAAATATCTATCAACCCCTAATCTATTTCCCTCTCAGTTCTGCAATTTCAAATTCTTTTTGGTGCGACACCTATTCCTTAATATATGAATATTAGAAATGGATATGCAAGAAATGCCCGTAAAGCTAAAAATATCTATCAACCCCTTCTCCATCAGACTTGAACCATCTTTCCGCGTTTCCTCCCTGACCTACGCATCAAACGTATCCCCGCCCCTGCTCAAGATCTATCACTCAGAGGAGCAAGATTCCAATGAGCAGGACCCCCAAACATTTCAATTTCTACCCGCGAACCGTCGCGGAACGTGCCCGGAACGGGATGCCGCTGGTAAATGAATAAACAGCCGACGACAGTGCACGTCAAGGCGTTGTATCTCCTGCGGACCGGTTTTGCGGGCAGGTTACAGGGGCGAGACCC
>JAOPTO010000990.1:0-126874 GCA_033822845.1 Tetrapedia diversipes
TTACAGCAACGCGCCGGTTTGCCCTTGCATATTGATAGTGAAACTAAAGATTTCGCTTAGGGGACATCGGTTTTTGTTCAGTCAATGCTTTTAAGAAAGAGAATGTAATGTAAAATAGGCAATATAATTTATTGAAACAAGGTAAACAAAGGTTACAAAATTTTTTTACCATTTCATGTAGTCTGGGTCAGAACAGAACAGCAACTAAAACAGGCTGGGCACTTAACACTTAGCCGATCGAACGGGGAGATCTCCCATTTCTTTCTCAACAGAGCGCTGCTTTTTTACGTATTAGTTAGTCTTAAACCAGTACTGTTTATAAATTCTCCAAAGCACAATTTTTAATAAATTCAACACTGGCTCTGGACCAACTAATAACAAAAGTAAATAGAATCAATGGCACTGCTTTGTCAAGCAAAAAAAGTAGGAGATCTCCCCATTTGATCGGCTATGTGTTAACGTGTTAACCTCCATCCAAAGGCTACCGATAATAACAGCTCTAGGTAGCCTTGAACTAATACTGTTCATAAATTTTTAAAAATACAATTTTTAATAAATTCAACATTAGCTTAGGACCAACTAATAACAAAAGTAAATAGAATCAATGGCACTGCTTTGTCAAAGAAAAAAAATGGGAGATCTCCGCATTCGGTCGGCTAAGTGTTAACATGTTAACCTCCAGCCAAAGGCTAGCGGTAATAGCCGCTCTAGGTAGCCTTGAACTAGTACTGTTCATAAATTTTTAAAAATACAATTTTTAATAAATTCAACATCAGCTTAGGACCAACTAATAACAAAAGTAAATAGAATCAATAGCACCGCCTTGTTCAGGAAAAAGTGGGAGATCTTCCCATTTGGTCGGCTAAGTGTTAACATGTTAACCTCCAGCCAAAGGCTACCGGTAGTCGCCGCGTGGGTGCGCTTCTCGCTTCCGCGAGCCAGGCTTTGTCGCGAGTAGCGAAGCTGCTCTCTACACGGTGCGACCTTGGGACCGGTGAACGGTGTCGCGACACCATTGCTGGGACCCAAAGTGGATCTGCTTCGACGGAGAACGCGCTCGTTCTGTAAACAAAGCTCGCGGCTCGCGTGGCGCGATAGGAGCGAATGAAAAATCGGCGCGCACTCAGCTCGACCGGAATCATACTTGCCCTTGACGGGTAAACCGTGCGCGGATGTGTGTGTGTGGGTGCAGAACGAGCGAACGAGCGGCACTTTGCGGGGTCGTAAAACAGCGGCAGCCTTGTAAATCTGGGCCCGAGTGTGCCAGTCCTGACAGATTCTCGCCCCATCTCCGCTCTTCATCCCGCGTTGTTCGCCTCACGCTAAGCACACGCTCGCGCTCCTGCACACGAGCGTGTTCTCACGCGCGCGATCGTCAATTTTCACTTGCTGCGAGCTTGTATTACCAAGCGCAGAGGTTCTTAACCCCTAGAACTCCTAAAGGGGGGGTTCCTCGAACCAACAAATTGAAAAATCTTAAATTAGTATCATCTCCCTTTCATAAAAAATTCTTTTAATACATTGACTACGGCAGACTTTGATATGTACTGGTCGTACCATACGGCAGGGATTGAGTTACGATGTGCGCCGAGAACGGCGAATTTTTGGTGTCAGAAAGCCAAACTGTGCGAAGCGCCTATAGGCGCACTCAGTGTCAGAAAATCAAACTGTGTCAAACGCCTATAGGCGCTCTCAGTATCACAAACGCAAAATTTCTAAGCGCCTACAGGCGCCCACAGTAGTCAAGGGGTTAATGCATTGCGTACGGGAGACGAGATATCTCGTCTTTAGCAATCTGAACGTTGTGGCCGGGAGACGAGATATCTCGTTTTCAAGTTTCTTCGTCTCTAAGATGTTACGAACTAAAATACCAAAAGATACAGAACCGACAAAAAAGGGAGGATGTTATCAGTATATACTGGAGGTTAAAAGCAGACGCATAAAATATAATAGTTTATTAAAATCAATGCAAAGTTGTTACAAATGCAAAAACCATGTTTGCAGAAAACATTCATTTAATACTATACTCTGTCATTCATGTTTATCAGGAGAATCAGAAGAATCAAGTTCAAACTAGCTGCACGTTACTATACTGTTTTATAATAGTATTTAATTTTATAAATATACATAAAACAATGCAAATTAAACGCAAAATATGTTTTGTCTTGTTTATAAACTATAGCATATCCTGACATTGCAAAAAATTTTCCAAAAAACACCTTTTTCTAGGATAAATGTATAAAAAGAAGTATGGGTTCGAGGAACCCCTCCCTTAGGAGTTCCTGTAACAGATCGAGGCTCAGGAGTTCTAGGGTTAAAAGTAGAAGTGTTAGGGGTTAATACATCAACTTGATTACATGTTGTACAGCAGTGCAAATTTCAAAATACTGTTTTGTTTTAAAGCTTGCACATGATGAGCCAAATTAAACAATTCAATTTCTAACAGACAACCTGATCGATCTGCGTTACAAAGTGAACAACGCTGTACTTACCCCTTGCTAGATCGTCCCGTTCAGCGACACAATGGCCGCCAATCTTACCACGGCGAAAGAGTTAAACCACCACCTGCCCCATGAACCGAAAACGAGAAACTAACAGCTCGTACGATTCGACAAACACCCCTGTCGGCGATTGCTCTTCGTATGACAGAGCAGGATACCGCGAAACGCGGCAATCTGCAATGCAAATGCCGCGGCCAGATTTCTTCGAAGCGTCGCGCGCGCGCGCCCCCTGATTTTTATTATTCCCGCGCCGACTTAAGCCTGTTGTTCACGGTGCACGGGTCCCGTGTAAAGTGAGGAACAAATGTAACGAGGCGGTCGCGTCTTGCTCCACGGATAGTAGCTTACCTGATCAGGCGCGCCTTTATCCCCGTACCCTTAGGCGCGACTTGTTTTTACGCGTGGTGGCCTCTTAGTATGCGCGCGCGACCGTCGTAAAGTAGATGTACAGATCGCGCGTATCTTACGAAACTAAATTGGAACGAGACGAGCACGGGGGAACGGAGCCGAGGGATGCGAAGGAGGACAAGCCTGGGAGGAGGTGGCGGTGAGGGGAGGGGGGGACGGGCAAAAAGTGAAACGGCGAGAGATAGAAGCGGAAAAGGGCGAGCGGAAGGGCAAAAGGAAGAAACGAAGCGGACGAGGCGAAGAAAGAGGGTGATCCGCGGAAAGGAGAAGAGAAACGGGCCGCAGGGGGGGGAGGAGGATGGAGGCGAGAGCTGGTGCACGGAACTCGGCGTGGAGAGTGCGAACACCCGCGCGGCGTATCCAGCTGGCTCTCCCACGCATTCTCGGCCAGCTGACATCTTCATCATCCACCGGCGGAGGACTCGCGTTCCGGGCGAATTAAAATTCTCGCTAACAGGCGGCCAACTCCCGCGACAGGGCCGTTGCTCGACTTTCCCGTCCCGTTGAGTGGGTCAGTGTGGCCCGTTTCAACTGGAATGGGAACCGCGAAGAAAGTTCTGCGCGCGGGACGACCATGTTTTTTAGTGGAAGAACTATGGATAGAAAATGGCAGACAATTTTAATAGTTTGACGACCGTGCATTGTTCTCGTCGCTGTTTACATTGATTGATAAAATTATAAGACACTCTGAAATTGATTGGTTTAGGTACTTAATATTATAATTAGTTATATTAAAATACATTTCGTTAAATCAAAATTGTTTATTTTTTAATAACATCGTAAATTTTTCAAAAAAGTAACGGATTCCTAATTTAGTCGAAAATAATAACCAAAAAAAAAAAATTATAGCCATTTTCTATGATTCATTTATAAATTATTATTATATTTAGTAATCCTTATATTTATATTTATAAGTATCCCTATATACATATAAATAATTTATATTATATAATAAATATTAATATATATCAATAATTAAAAATTTATAATATTCAATTGAGATTTATAAATATATATTTATAAATTGTTAACATTGTAATAGTTCATCACTTAAGGTCCGTGTATCTAGCGGTGCGCACCATTACCGCCAGCGCCATCGTCTGAATTTTGGCGCGAATTTCGAAACAGACGGAACGAGACTAAAGGAGACCTCGCCAGCGGACGATTAAGCATCGATGGAATCGGCGAAGGGTAGGAAAAGGGACTTTCGCGCGAAAACAGCTAGCAGTTTGGTTATCGGTTGACCAGAACCCCTACAAATCTCGAGTTATCAGCCCGCTTGATCTCTGGACTGCTTTTTAGTGGGCTTCTCTAACGCGTCTTTCCTCTCGTTCTCCGTTCGCCAAGGCGTGTCCGCCATGGACGCCTGCGGAATCATGGGAAATCTGAGGGTGGACGGGAAAGAGTATAGCAAAAGGAATAAACGGGTAACTGGCGATAGAGGCTGACTTGTGAACGCAACCCCGTTTATTTCACACGTCGTCGTGAATTCGCGTGTGAACGTAACTATTTAACCCTTTCGCAGAGACGGCTGGCATTATAAGCTGCTGGTAATGGCGATATTGTTGAATCCACTTTTTGGAATAAAGATCAGCAAACCGCGTATTTTATACAAATTTGAATTTTCGTAAACACAGCTAAATAAATGAAATTTAAATAAAAATCTGTTTCACCCTCCGCGTACCGTGATGTGTACTGTGTTTAATATATGTTGCACAATTTTGCATATTACATGCGTTATATACTTTTTTACAGGTTGGTAGGTATCTCTAATAAATGTACAAAAATCCGTAGTTCAGTAGCAATTAGTGAAATGTATTATGTGTACACTAGCATGTTCAATTAGACTGTTGAAGCTTTGAAAGCACGAAGCAACCTAAAAGCTGTAGGGGTATTTAAAAAAAAAGGATTTAAACGCTGCTACCTTAGTCTCAGTTTCTTCAATAAGGAATCTAGATACTCATACATTTAATACTATTTACAATATTAATTTCGTATTATGAAAGTTAAGTATTAGGAAGTATTAGGATAGTATTATGAAAAATAACTGTCACACTCTTCACCAATATCTTTTTTATTTTTTCGATACATAACTGTTTTTTTTCTGTACCTTCTGAGCTTCAGGATAGATTAACGTAACCAATTATTAATAATTATATTTCAGTTAAGTAACAAATACAAAGAAGAAGAATCGCAGATGTATTTTAAGAACATCATGAAGTACTTACAAATTTTAGGCACGTGATGCGTGTCTCCCTTAAAACTGAATTAGTGACGATCGTAGCCAAAGGGTTGAACAGCATGCACGAGAAATTAACAGAAAAAGGAGGGAAGAGAGTGATGAAGAAGGGATGAGGGATGAGAAATTAGAAAGACCAGGTGGAAGAGGGTGGGAAGAAGCAGAGGAAGGGGAAGTTGACGGGGTAGAGGGGGAGGGGAAGAGACAAGGGCTCGTTCCTCTAAAGCGAGGGTTACTTTAAGGATCGTTCGAGAATCGGTAGTCTCTCCGCCGATGTTTTATTTTATCCTCTCCGCTCCATAAGATCGCATTCTTTACGACCCATTAGACGAATTCATTACCAGCCCCGAGCAATAGGTGAGGTCCGTAAGCTCTCCCTCCTTCCCTCCTCTTTTCCTTTCCCTCTTCGTAACCACTCCCCCTCCGTTGGCGCTTCTGTGCCCCTTACTCGTAATTTTCTTCCTCACCCTCGCGTTTATTTTCCGCGTCCGACGTTTCCCTCGCTTCCAACCTGTCGCAAGTTCTGTCCACTGGATTCGAATGTTCGATACAAGAAAGAGAGGGGATAATAGTGGTCATTATTTAGGACACCGTCTAAGTCTAAGGAATGCAGATCTGATCGGTTGCAGCCTTTATAAACCCACCTTGTGTAATACTGTCGAATATTTATGAAAATGGGACACGCGTACTTTCATTATTGGTCGAAACGAGAAGCATTTACGAATCGAATCATGTAACATCACGTGACGGGAAGAACTTGATGAGTGAATATCCTCTTTTGCCTCTGTGCAGTTCTGTTTGACAAAATACCTACATAGTACACATGCAGCAGGTAAAACTATGTAAGATATTGATTTCGACAATGTATCTCAAAGTCATTAAACTTAGTGGTAGGGACCATTTTTAAATTTACCAAAAAGTTCAAGGAGCCAATCAAAACTTGCCCCTCAAATCTAACGTTCATAACTTTAAAATCGATGAAATAGCTGCATAAAAACGCTCCTTCATATAGGAGGCACGCGAAAGTCATTGATACTGGCAAACAAGGGCCATTTTTAAATTAATTACCAAAAAGACCAGTGCGCCAATCTGAGAAAACCCTTGAAACCCAAGAAATATTCAGAATCATAACCAATTAAATAGCTACATAAAAACACTCTTCTATAGAAAAGACACATGACGGTTCCTGAAACCGTCAGTAGGAACCATTTCTAAAGTAATTATCAAAAACTCCAACGCGCCAATTTAAATTTGCCCCTCAAATTGTTCAGAGTCGTAGAATCAATGAAATAACTACTCAGAAACGAGCCTCCACATAGGAGGTGCACGGAGGTCATTGAAATCGTCGGCAGGGGCCATTTTTAAATTAATTATCAAAAAATGCAACGTGCCAATCTAAAGCTGCTCTTCAAATTCGAGAAACGTACATAGCCATAGAGTCAATGAAATAGCTATACAGAAACGTTCCTCCATAAAGAAAGCGCATGATGATCATTGAAATCGGCGTCAGGGACCATTTACAAATTAATTCCTAAAAACTGCAGCGTGCCAATCTAAATTTGTCCCTTAAGTTGTTCAAATTCGTAGAGCCAATAAAATAACTACTCAGAAACGTTCCTCCATAGAGGAGGCACGTGAAGGTCACTGAAATCGGCAGTAGGGACCATTTACAAATTAATTCCCAAAAACTACAGCACGCCAATCGAAATTTGCCCCTCAAATTGTTCAGAGTTGTAGAATTAATGAAATAACTACTCAGAAACGCGCCTTCACAGAGGAGGTGCACGGAGGAGACTCGCTGAACGGCCTTGGTGGAGATCATATCTTGAGAAAGGTCCTCTGGCTGATAAGCGATTTCTATGTTAGTAACGCAGTTCTCCGTTTATCTAGTTTATCCATCGGTCCTGCCTATTCTTCGACGATATTATACGAGAGTCAGTACGCTTCCTATACCGTGGCACGTATGTATGTAGGTACGTGTACGTTCGAGCCGATATCGCGTCCCATCGAATTAGCAACGCTCCCCTTTCCTCTGGCGAACGATCGACCGAGCTTCCTAAACCATCTTTGAATCGCGCGCGAATGACGACAATCACGGCCACGAACAGCGACTGGTTTTCGTAATGGCGGAAGAAGCGAAGCCATGACACTCTCAAATTTTCAGAGACACGTCACTACGATTTTACTTTTAGACTTCGTCTTGGGGATTCTCTTGAATTTTCAAAACGACGAATCACGACTCCAATCTTTGAAATTAACCCTTTCGCTTCGAGCGCCGCTTATAGGCGGCGTCCATGAGATGACCTGTGGGTACGAGCGCCGCTTATAGGCGGCATCTAAATATATTTTGTATTTTAATAATTTTATATTTTAATAATTCTGTATTTCAATAATTTTGTAAGCTTTTTCATATTAAAAATGTAAATATACTTGTTACATTAGAGCAGCGATTGTTTTATTCAGCACAATTGTTATTTAAGACTTAGAGAAACGCACACTGTGCATATTTCTGACGCGTGCTTCCGTTCAGTGACGGTACTTCGGCGGACTGGACAGCCGAAGCGAAAGGGTTAAAGAGTTAACCCTCCATGGACCCATATAACTTTCAGACCACATGTTAATTTATTCATATTTTAATAAATAATTTTTTTTTCAAGAGATGGCGTATACATATTAATTATATAATGTTCTATAATGTAAAATTGTTTAAACTGAAAAATTCATTTTCATTTGCATATACAGAATTATAATTGTTGATTTTCCATTCCATTTTTAAAACAAAAATTCGCCCCATATAGGGTTAACATGTCCCCTGCATTGCAAGGATACTGCGGTTGGTCATTGACATTAGCTAGTTTGATGGGTTTAATAGAAATTGGTATGAAGTATCATACATACGCATGATTTTGGAGGATAAAAAATAAAAATAATAGTTTCTTAATAATTCAAATCTACTTATTCTATGTTCTAAGTGTTGAATAGACATTTGCATCGGTTGTCAATAATTGCACAATTATATACTGTTGTTCTAACTCCGCCCAATTATTTTCGTCTCACGCGGCGTTACATAACCTAATTTGTAGATTTTTTTATTTCTGTCAATACTGGAAATAAGTGTGATCTGTTTTAATAATTATATTAAAGAATGCAGATCTGTAGAAGCTACTTATATCAAACCCATATTCGGCCAAGTTCATCTTCCTACGATACTTACCATTTTCTGATTTACTATCGCCACACGTAAAGGTCAGTTTGTATTGTACGTTCAAACAAAAATTGATATTTAATCGTTAATGGTACAATACGAAGTAGAAGTCTTGTGTTCCAATGTAATTGTGAAGTCCCTCTTTCGATTTCTTGGTCACATACTTTTTTTTTATTTATATCAGTTATCGGAATACAAATTCTATGGGCCGATCTGTTAATACGTAGTCTGTTTCAAATATGATGAGCCTCCTAAGCCTCATTTGAAGTCAATAGGCCATTTTCAATAAGTGACATTATTATTATTAGAATATTATAATTATAATTATTATTTTATTATTAGAATTAAAGATTGTATGCGTTTGTTTACGGTATTCACCGTTCTGAAGAATGATTAATTTATTAATCAGAAACAACGAATTAATCCATAAAATAAGTTTCACACTGAAATGTCTATTAAGTATCGATATATTGTAAATTTTTTATTTTCATCTTAGAAATACTGTCGAAATATCTCTATTCGAAGCCAACGTAATTGAATTTGAATAAATTCGTAAGTGCATCCGTGGAAATAACTTTTGATGAAATAATCTCACAAATTAACAGGTTAAACAAGCAAGTAATATGCGAACAAAAATCACAAGGTTGATAAATAAAAAAACTTTAATTCCGGATGTTCAACTGCTTTTTACATTTTTACGGCAAAACAAACATCTTTCTTGGCTTATAGTTCTCCAAAAGTCAGTTATCCATAACTGACCCAGCTGCAAATAGGGGATGAACGAAAGGAGGCTCACGCAGACAGTGTTTACTTTATAACATATATATTTATTTGAGCTTTAATTGCATTTTAAAATACAACCGAAATAATTAAATAATGACAAATCTGGTAAAATGGTTTCAAGAGTCGCGTATACATGATGCATATCTTTGTGGTTGCGCATTTGTAAGTAGGTAGGTACTTTTCGAGCGTACTTCTCGCACGGTTGGCTATTTCACGTTTTCGTTTTTACTCCCGTGTCCGCGGGCGTGTGTGCGCGCAGCGCTCGCTTGCGCGCGTATCGCCGCGTAATATCGCATCCACGTAGACCTCTGTTCGTTTCTCGTATCTCCGCCACACACACACGCACACACACACACACACACATACACACACACATACGCACACACACTCTTTCTTTCACATTCTCTCTCTCCCTCTCTCGCTCTATCTCTCGCGCGCAGCAGTCGTATATAATTACAATAATAATATTAATGTTATCGTTATATCGATAAATACTTTTAAAGTCCGCGATGGAAGAATTAGAGTTTACAAGAAATACGTATACAAGTGTGTTCCGCTCAAAAACTGCGCCTGCTCGTCCTCGAACGCGCGCAATGCATCGCCCGCCCTTTTTCAGCATACCTAAGCAACCCCTCGCTTCTTCTCTCATCCACCACCCTCGCTCGACTCGTCGATCCTCTCTCGCGCGTTCACGCGCCGCAGCTCGACCACACTTTCCTCGCGCGATCGTGTACCCACATTTGCCCGCGCCGGGTCCTCGCGCTCGCTGCTCCCCTCTCGTCCTCGTCGGATACGCGCAAGCAAACAAGCAAGCAGGCACCCACCCACGCACACGGCCACGCACGCAGCAAGTCCTAGGCGCGGGCAAAAGGACCGAGCGATCGTTCGCGCGTTCCCTCCCTTCACCCCGATCTCACCCCGACCCAACCCCTTCGCGTAACCGCATGTAGAATAATCGTAATCGTAATCAATATACACGGGCACTCGCGATAATCCGAGCGATAGTAATGACAATATTTTACACTTAAAACGTCGCGTTGGCTCGCGCGGCGCAATAAATATTTATTTGAACAAAGGAAATTTACAATGGTCTACTCGTACGCTACGAGCGAAGGAAAACGATAATGTCCGAGGACGCCGCGTCGCGTGCGCGCTCGACCCGCCGCGAACGCGTTTCGAGTAATCACCGCGAGCCTCGCTATTGCACCGTATCTCGTTGCTTCCCGATGCACCCGTTCATCTTCGTGGATTCTTGTCCCTTACGCCGCCCCACTTCCTTCCGCGCCGCCGCTTCGGGTTCGTCCCGAACCCGTCAGACTTCCGAGGAGGTTCGATCCCGAACGATCTCACCGGTTTCGCAGCTCTAAGTGTCAACAAAGAGATTCCTATACAAGGGCGGACCCTAGCCTAGCCTATACGCTAAATCAACTACGCTCTTACGTTCTAGAGGTATACATGCTGATCTGACCTTACGACAGCTGTGATAGGTAAGCCTTCTTCCCGTCTTCCACCTTGGAAAATTCTATTTGCTATCCTCGCTGCCATCGCTTCCCTCTCCCGTCCGCTCTCATTCAGACGTCCCCGTTCGATCACCCTCTCGCTCCGTCTATCTCGCGTTCTCCCTTGCACGCGCGCATACATACACACACACGCACACGTTCGCGCTCGCTCTCGTATCGCCTCTTTCAACGCCAGTCGTAAATGTCCTTAAGTATTTATAAAATCACAAACTTGGCCGCTCGCCGAGCCCCTTGACTCAGCAGTGCCGCGAGATATGGTGGCATCACAATTTAATCAACGCACGTTCGATATCCACCTCCTCGTGTTCCGTCGCGCGACTCAATTATCCGGTAACGAGTCGGTCGGATGGGCGGTGTCGTTTTGATTTAGACGTTCGAGAAAAGCGAACAGGTAGATAGGTGGGGAACAGCGGGTGCCGGGAGGGTAAGAAAAAGGCGGGAGAATTGAAGTAACGCGTAAAGATGGCGGGAGGGCGTAAGAGAACGGGCGTACTTACGTTGCCAGGCCGGATAATCGGAATCGCGAGCGGAAGGATGGATGGCTCGAGGCGGGGGGTTCTCGAAGGAGGTGAAATGGTGACCAATCGCGTCGCTAGTTACAGTCGTTACAGTATAGATACACTTATGTACAAGTGGCACCGCTACTTACGGGGCTCGGACTATACGTACTTGCTGGACAACTGCTTGGCCAGCTCCGTATACTTGAGAAATTTGGAGTGCGGACTCTCCTCGAGGGGGGAGGCCGCTGACTGAGATGGGCTGCCGTTCGCCTGCGGAAGCGGCGGCGATTTGTTGCGCTGGGAAGTCGGGGGCGAGGATGAACTGTGACCGACCGGCGGTGGTCCGGTGGTGGGTGTCTGCGAAACCGCGGCTGCAGCGGCCGCAGCAGCAGCCGCAGCCGCGGCCGCGGCGGACCGGCCGATCGTCAGTGGGTCTGGGATCACGCCGTCCTTTACGAAATGCATCTTCGACAGGTGATGCCTGTACGCGCCCTTCGAGATGAACGGCGTGTCGCAGAACGCGCACTTCATGATCGAGTCGGCGGTGACCACGGCGTCGTTGCAGGCCCAGCTGAACGCTAGAATCGCTCCCGGAGTCGTCCCAGAACCGGGACCGGTCGCGCCCACGCCGCTTCCGGCCGACGCCCCGAGGCCGGACGCGGTTCCGGGACCGCCACTGGAACGGGCCGCGCTGCCACTCGACCCTCTGGTCTCCGTCTTGTCGCAAAGTTTCTGCAGCGCGGCCAGAGGATGGCTGCTAGTTTTGCGTCCCTGAGAGTCGACCGCGCCGCTCGAGCCTCCACCGCCGCCGCCGCCGCCGCCTCCACCACCGCCGGACAGGCTGTCGAACATGGAGGAGAGCGCCCCTAGGCTGCTGGACCCTTTCGTGTCGGGAGTTCCGCGTGGCGTCACCGACCGATCGCTGCTCGTCGGGCTGCTGGTGCTGTTTCTGCAAGGGCTACGCGCTAGTGCCTCCGGTTGACCGGTGGACCTCGGTGTTGGCGGGTTCATGCGAGGCGACATCACCTCCCGACCCTCCTCCGATCCTTCGTGCAAGCTGCTTCGTCGGTGGTTGAACGAACCCTGGTCGTCCTCGTCCCGGCAGTCCTCTACGATCTCCTTCTTCACGAACACCTCACGACTTGACTGAGGCTGTGACTGGGACTGCGACTGCTCCTCCTCGTTTGCTACGCGATCATCCGACTCCTCGTCCCGGGGTTCTTTCTTGACGACCACACTTGCCGCCGAACTTGCCGCGATGGCGGAGGCGGATGCGATCGTCGACGACTCCTCGTCTCCGGATTCTTCGGTAGGTGGATGGTGACGGCTGGAGGGCAAGCTTTGCGGCACTACTTGTTTGTCCGGGGTGACCCGATGATGATGGTGGGTAGAATGCCTGGTATCCGAGTGACCGACCGATGATAGGTCTACGCGCCTCTCTGGCGTCATCGTGTCGGTTCTACCGCCGCTTCCCCGTTCCGACACGGAGCTTGACTCGCTTCCGCTGCGTTCCCGCCGCGCGGCCGTGCTGGCCGCGTAGTGCTGTTGTTGTTGCTGCTGCTGGTGCTGTTGCTGATACGATCGAAGGAGGTTCATCGTCTGCGGGTCGACCAAGGGTTTCGTGTAGTCGACGCTCTCGTCGATGCCTAGCCGCTTCAAGATGCTGGTGCCCATGGGCGCGCCGGGTTGAGCGTGGTGCAAACCGGGCGTGCCATGCCTCACGCGGGAATCGAAACTCTTCTCGATCAACTTCTCGATGGCGTTCAACACGGATGGGGAGGAGCTACCCGTGGTCTCTCCTGCAGTGGGTGTTGGCGTGTCTTTTCCTGGCGTGGTCGCGTCGCTGGCCGACGAGGGGGACCGGTGGTGCCTCGAAGACACGGAGGAACCGTCCTCGGTGACGCTCTTGCGGCCACTTTCGGTGGGAGGTAACGTAGCCGGTAGGTGGTTCGACATTAACGCGTTCTTCAGAAAGTTTCGTTGATTCGCGCCCACGGTACCAGCCCCGATGCACTGGCGTATGTGGTCAACGAAGATAGTAGTCTCGATCTTCTCTCCGCATTTCTCGCAAGTTATTCGACCGGCATGCTTCCCGAGGCTGTGACCGAGACCGGTGGCGGCGTCGCCGTTCTTGAACTCGTTCTGTGCTCGCTCCAGTTCCAACAATTTCCGCACCGGCAACGACTTCTTGCGTTTCTCCCGTGTTTGCCGTCGACGGCCACCACTCTCCGTGATCGAACGCATAATGTGCTCCTTGTAGTGAGAATTCTTCACCATGTGGTTGCTGAGCTCCTTCAACGAACTGAACGCCTGATCGCAGACCTTGCAGGTGAGCACGGCGCTCACGTGGCTGCTGGTGGCGCCGGAACCCGGGCCAGCAGTGTTTCCGGCGTGTGGGCCGGAAGCGCCACCAACGGTAACCGCCGCACCTCCACCACCGGCGGCACCACTAACAGTCCCACCACCGCCCCCACTTCCGCTACCACCACCACTGCCTCCCTTGCTCTCGTCCGACGACTTCCACGAGATAATTTGCTCCTGGGAAATGATGTTGGTGTAATGCTGCGTCTGCTGCATATGCGAAGTCATCTCGGCGAGGGAGCGAAAGCTCTGGCCGCACCACATGCACTTGAGTATCTGCCGGGTCTGCTCGGCTCCTTTGCCCAACCAGACGTCCTGGCCCCGGACGAGCTTCCTCGGCAACGGCATGGTCTCCTTGATCAACAGGTTCAACTCGGATGGACTCTGCTTGCTGCTCGGGGTCGCGGATCCACCTCCACCGCCACCGGAACTACCGCTGTTGCTGGACGCGGTGGTTTGAGGCTGGTGTGGCTGCTGAGGCGTCGGCATACTTGGCACGCTCGGCTGCTGGGGATGAAGAGCGGAGGCCGCTGTCGGGACAGGCATGTTCACGCCGCAGTGCTTCGCCTCCTTCATGTGCGTGGTCATCGCGGCCAGCGTTGGGAAACTCTGCTTGCACCACACGCACTTCAGCACGTCCTTCGCCTGATCGGCTCCTTTGTTCAGCCAATGGGACTGCCAGGCGCTGTGTCGACTTCCGGACGTGGAACCGGCGCTAGCGTTACCAGCAACCGCGGCTGCTGCTGCGGCGGCGGCGGCTGCAGCGGCTCCACCCGCCCCGCCGCCCCCGGAGGCCGAGCTCTGGGATCTGAACAGGTCTTCGCCGCCCAGCTTGCTCAGCTCGCTCATCTTTTCAAGGGCCTTGGTAGCCTCGCTCGGTTGGTACGATTTATCCAGGGCGGACGGTGGCTTCATTTTGCCGTTCCAGAGCTGCTGATGATGCTCCACCACGCCGGCGGTGCTCTTCGGCGAGAGTTGCTGCTGACTAGTAGCCGCTGCCGCGACCGCGGCCGCAAAGTAGGGGAAGTGCGAGGCGACCACGGGCGACGTCCACGGGGAAACGACCGGTGGTCTGCCAAAACCGGCAGCCGTGACTGCTTGCGCGGCCTCCTGGTGTGCGGCCGCAGCGGCCGCCGCAGCCGCCACCGCCGCCGTACTCGCGGACAGCCTAGAGGACTTGCGAACCGGCGGCGGCGGGGAATCTTCCGGACCGGGCCGCTTTCTACTTGGCACCGACAAATCCAACGGCCCGTTGTTCGTCTCTGTTGAAGAGGAAGGTGTCGGTGGCTTGCTAAGGTTCAGTATCTGCTCCTCCTCGTCGTCCTCGGTCGAGGAAGCTTTCCTCGTGCTGAAGTCGAGCACCGCGGGCAATGGAGTGGCCGAGGGGGACACGTCGCCGACGCTGCTTGGAGAGACCAGTAGTCCGGGGGTGGCGGCTGGTGGCGAGCACGAGGAGGAGACCAACGGCGACACCGAGCCACGGGACAACGGCGAGTGGCCAAGTAGCAGTCTCTGGTGGGTCTGTTGCAGATACGCCGCCATCATTGCCGCGGAATGGGGTGGTAGCAGAGGGTGGCTGCCGAGCGGAAGAGGCACGATCCCGCTCGGGCTGACTGGACTTGCGGTGCTCCTTGTCGCTGGCGGCGGAGGACTTCCGGTCGCCGGGCCGGACGATTCCCGAGAGTCCCTCGAGGGACAGCGCGGACTCATTGGCTCTCTGGAAGCATGAAACAGAAAGGAGAAGCGTTACGCGGGATCGTCGTACGAAGATCGGTGACGGGAGTCGCGCGAGGACCCCGCGCGCACGCGTTGATCACGACTCGGTGAGAAACTGCGCGGGAGATCGATACCTGTCGAAGCGTCCTGTTCGCGTAGGCGCGAGTAGCGCGTGGATCGGCCTTCGTAACGAGATCGAAGTCCCCTGACGGGGCGCACGCGTTAACACACGGCCACGCGAGTCCAACTTCGAAGCGATGATGGCGCGTAGGGAGCCCAGCCGTGGAGCGGAGAACGCAGAGCTCGCGGGATAGGCTGCAGGCTTGTCGACGGCTCGCTCGTAACTGACTACACTGCTTCTGACACTGAATGCCGAATGCGTGCCACGAGACGAAGGGGGAGGCAGCGCCGGCACGCATGCAGGGGAAGTTTTCGGCGGGTGGCGGGGCGGCGAGGGGCACGGAGGCGCCACTGCCGCAGCCCGCCGCCGGCACACGCATCCACCACCGCCCCCGTGGTAACCGGTGATGCGGCAAAGCGGTACCGGAGCGGTGGTGGAGCGGCGTCATCGTCGGCGCTGGTGGGATCGTCGATGCAGGCCGACGCGTAACACGTGCCTATCTCTATTAGCTGTATGACGTCGCGCGGCAGTCACCGATATCGGTCTGGCACCCGGGTTATTTATCCCCCCCCTTCTTCGTTCCCGCTCGTCCTCCCACCTTCTAGCTTTTTATTATTCCCTTTATCGTTCCCTCCTTCCCCTCGCTCTTCCTTTGTGACGTCGTTTCGCAAAGACAACGGAACATCGTTTAGCAGTCTCCCGAACGTGCGCGCGGCGCGGATCCGTGACAATTCGTTGCGTTCAAACAACGGGGATACCGGTGTATGCTCCCGTGTACGTATGTGTGTACACGAGGGGCGGCCGACGTCGGTGACTTCAAAGCGAACGGCTGCCGCGCTCTCGTTGATTTAGGCGGTTTATGACGAAGCTCGGAGTAAAGCACCGGCTAATGAGTTTCAAGCGAACCGTGTTCGTTGGAATTTAGGTACACCCCCGCGTTACTTTCGGTAGCCGCGTTTACCCTCATCGGTATTGTTGCGAACCCATCCGTTTTTTTTTGTTCCCTCAGAAATGTGAGTATGCGGGTGGTACACGAAGTCTAGCGTTTCGATTGTTGAAGTTGAAATCAGGTTCCGAAAAGTTGTCAGGTACTCAAGTTTAAAACTAAGTCGTCGGTAGCGCAGTCGCTGTAGATCTAGAAACTTTTCAACCCATTCACTGCCAGACAAATTTAGAGCGTCTTGCCCTGGGTGCCAAGATTTTATTTTAACGTAAACACAGAATTTAGCAAAATCTAATAATATTAAGTTAAAGATATAGTATTGAATTGAAATTTACTGTAATTTGAACATGAAAAAAAAAACACTACGAGATATCTTGTAGTTGACAGTGAATGGGTTAAAGAAACAAGTGAGATGTTTCTTCAGTCAACTTTTACTTACTTAGTTACTACAACGAACTTAGTTTTTCGATCAACTTTTACTTCTAAACTCTTGAAATCGGAAGTATTGTATCACTACTTCTAGATCTATAGCCGTAGTTCAAATTATAAGGCTACTTTATGGACCAATCATTACCTGTCCGGCGGCCCTGTGTCCCTCAAAATCGTAGGATTCAGTCTCGCAGTTGCGGAAGGCGGTGGCGTCGGTGGCGATGCGTCCTCGTCGTCTTCTTCATCGGTCGCGTCTCCATCCTCTTCCTCTTTGGCTGCCGTCGCGCAACCTCTCTCACTAGGACTAACTGCGCCGTCATCCTCCACGCAATCGCCCTCCTCCCCCTGGAGGTCCGCGCCGGGCCCTGAGCCTTCGACTCCGTCCTCCCCTGCAACGGAAAAGAAACGCACGATCGTTTAACCCCTAAATTACTATGCACGCTTATAAGCGTTTATAAATTTTGCCTTTGCGATGCTGACGGCACCTATACAAGCTTATAAATTTTGCGTTTGCGACGCTGAAAGCTCCTATAGAAACTTATAAATGTTGTGTTTGCGACGTTGAGAACGTCTACAGGTGCTTATAAATTTGGCGTTTGCGACGTTGAAGGTGCCTATAGAGGCTTATAAATTTTGCATTTGTGACGTTGAGAGTATCTATAAAAGCTTATAAATTTTGCGTTCGCGACGCTGAGAACGTCTATAGGCGTTTATACATTTTGCGTTTGCGACGCTGAGGGCACCTATAGAAGCTTATAAATTTTGTGTTTCGACACTGAAAGCGCCTATAGATGTTCATAAATTTTACGTTTGCGATGCTGAGGACACCTATAGAAGCTTACAAATTTTGCGTTTGCGATGCTGAGAGCGCTTATAAGTGTTATCCCATTGCAGTCGCCTGAAACTGAGGACGCCTAAAGGCGCTCGACGAAGTTTGTTTTTCTGACAAGGAAGATTTCTATAGGCGCCCTGATATTTACAGTAGCAATTCAGTTCACAATTCAAAGAAATAAATAATATTGTTTCAACGTAGTGAAATCCAATTTTTTGATTACTGAAATATGTTTTCACAAAAATGCATCCCTATCCAAAATTTCACCCAAAATTCTCGGAGTACATCGTGACGTGAATTGCTACTGTATGGTACGAATTGGTGTGTCTTAAAGTTTGCCACAGTCAAAGGGTTAAAGCTCAGTGCGCCACGTGTACATGTGCGTCCGCCAACAGCAACAGAACAGCGAGGATCGGTGAAAATGGGGGAGTAAAGGAAGATCGACGTGTCCCGTAGTCACAGCGACGTAGACAGGGGGTGAATTTGGAAACAAGAAAGTCGAGCGAGTCGAGAAACGACGTAAAGAGGCGGCCGTGAGGACGCTCGATGCAGCACAATGGCGTTATCGGTTCATTTATCGGGCTTTCGCCGCCACAGCGTCGCAGACAACGTCGACGTCTACGTCGTGCACGACGACACGACGACGGTACATGCGCGAGGTTGCATCTTACGCGTCGAGCAAGATCACCGGCGGCCTATTGTCGGGCTACCAAGCGGACTTCCGCTGCCCGTATTATGACTCTTAATCAAACCGTTTGCCTGCGATCGCTCGTTCCGCGCGACAACGAAGCTGGAAATCAACGGCATCGTTCGCCTGGTGGTCTCAGCAGACGCACGAAACATCGAGATGCATTGCTGCAGCTCCCGGAAGCGGGTTGCCGGCCGCGGATCGGCCGAGAGATCGCCGGCGCGCAGCATCGCCATCTTGTTCCGCTGACGGCGTCCTCGTTCGAGATGGCGCGAGACGAGGAACCTCCGCATCCGGGCACCACCGGAGTCCGTAGAGGGCGAAAGAAAGAAAGAAAGAAAGAAAGAGAGGCGGAAAGGAGCCACAGGCAGCACACCTCCCCTCGGAGAGGGTGGGGACAAACAGGACGAAGAGCACCGTCCTACTTTGCCGACCGGCCAACCAAACGATCGTTTGTTCGCCGATGGGCCGCGGAAGAAGGAGGGAAAGGAGATCGCGCATCGATCCGAGGAGGCATCGGCAACTAATTACGCAGATTTATGTCCCCATTGTCCATTGTCTCTCTCGGGCCGGAGCGGCCCTCCGCAGCCCCTGCGCGACCGTGAACGGTTCGATGGAAGAGGCTGCTGCTGCTGCCGGGCCGCGACCCAGCCTGCAACGGGAGGCGCTCGAGGTAAGCAAAAGCGACCAACGACCGCGAAGACGACCGCGCGTCGACGACGGGGAAACGAGGAAGACGACATCGAGGGACGGGGTAAAAAGGAACGCCACGAACGAGATCGGCCGGTTACGGGCCGCCACCGAGCCGAGATACGCAGCAACTCGAGGACCAGGGCGGACCACCGATGCTAGCCGGAGCTCCGCCCGCTTCGAGAATCCTCGCGCTCCCTTTTCCCCGACAACGCGTTTCCCCGTGTTCGTCCAAGAAGAAGCGTCCCGTTCGCACCTCCCTGCTTCCCCGCACTTCACTGTTTATTCGACCGTCTCGATTCCCGATCAGGCCGCATTTAACCCTTTCACAGTTTAATACTATAGGAAAGGTTGTAAATTAAGAAAGGAAAAGAAAGAAAAGTTACTAAAGTTATGAGTATACTTGTATTTGATGAATTTAAAACGACACAAACGAACACAAAACAACAAACTACGCTTATACTTCGTAACCTACGCAGCTCCTTGTTCTACATTGATTAGTTAGCTTCTGAGCCATTCATTTCTGGATCGAATGGGACTCCAAAATACAATACACTCGGTCCTTCTCTATCGATCCCTTCACGTCCAGAAACATACACTAAATATACCATCTTACAATATTAACCCTTAAATCTATGCATTACTATAATACGATAGAGTTTGGTGGAAACAATCAATTACACAAGTATCAAGATTGCAATTTAAACCGTTTCACAACAATGTAATTGATAAATCTGATTGTATACAAAGTGTTGAAAACACGTATCTTTTTAATTCAGCATGAAAGATGAAAAAACTTTCGATAATAATGCGATAGTTATTTTTTGAACTTCTTCTTATGTATTGTTCATTATTTTATTACACCATCAAAGGGTTAACGCTCGTCCTCCTCGCCCGCGTCCTGAAACGGTTTGCTGCAGGCCACGGTCCAGGATGCTCACCGTTCAACCAGCGGCCACAGGTCCCGCGGGGGCGAAGCGGAATAGAATGCAAATGCTCGCGCGAGCCAAGATACCGCGTGTCCCCGCTGACAGGCGGTTAACGAGCGAGCTAGCCACGGGGTTGCGTATCCTGCCCAGAGGAAGGAATAGAGGGGGGAAGGGTTCCGAAGGAAGCTAGGAGCGTGGCGTACCGAGCTTAAAAGCGTCCCGATCCCTGACACAGAGCTCGAAGATGCCACCTAACGATATCTGGCTCGGCAAACATCGCGGCACGTTACAAACCGACCTACAACCACATGCATGTAAGTACGTAGTACTTTGGATGCTCGAACGATCTATGGCAACCTTCCTGCCCTCGCCACTAGGAGGGATCAATCGACGGCCTTTCTCGCAAGAGCTCGAGTCCCTCGCAATTTCTATATATACGAGTTTTGAACTGTGTATTCCTTTATTTGACAACATCCTGGCTGATGCACATAGCATATCCTTTTTAGCAACCACGGTTCACTGTATAATGCTTAGAGTTACATAGCAAGCTTTGTATACGAAAATTTGGTTTGTAAGCTAATTATAATAGTCAAAATGTCGAAATCTCTGAAAAGTGCACATAGCAGATATTGGTTTGACAACGTTGATATACGAGTTCTGATTTATCCCTTCCTATCGCTGTGTCTAAGGCATGAGTTTACTAGGTAGCCTTACTGATGATGAGTCCAATAGCAAGCCCTAGACAAAACACCCCCTTTCCCATTCTTATTCCTTCACTTTTCAATTTACACAGCCACAGGTCGTATTAATAGTTGACGCTTTAAATCTGTAGCGGCCTTTCTACCCTCGCCACTAGGAGAGATCGACAGACTACCCTTCTCGCGAGTACTTGAGTTCTACATGGATCCTATGTATACAAGTTCCAAAGTATCTCTTCCTATCTCTGTATCTAAGACACGGGCCCTGCTAGATAGATTTATTGATGATCCCACTAGCAGGCCCCGATCGAAACACCGCCCTCCCATTCCTTTTCCTTCACTCCGGAAGTCTCCTTTTCTATCCTAGTATCTAAGACATGGGACTCTGCTAGGTAGCATTACTACTGACCACTCCACTAACAGGCCCCAGAAGAAACACAACACACCCTTCCCATTCCTTTTCCTCCACACACTTTCAATTCGCAACAGTCCCAGATCTCGCGTTCTGCTTCGCGTTCGCCTCGACCAGCCGCTTTCCCCGCAGCGACGACGACAATTACTTTTATCGGGGAACCCATTTCCGTTCTGTGTTTGCCCCCTCACTCCTACCAACGATCCTCGGGTCTGCGTCGCGTATGCGGTTGTCCGCAGCATCCGGGTATCCCTGTGCTCGGCCCAAGAACGCCGTCGCGGTCTGCGCTCACGATCACCGGCCGTGGAGCGTCGCACGGACGGCGAAGGTGATCGTGCACGGTGGTAAATCGTGGTCTCGTCTAAATTTATGCAGCCGCGGCGTATCAAATTGGGGTTAGGTTTGCCGGCAATTAGACCGGTCGTTAAAGCATCCCGTGCGTCGGGAAAATTTACAGCGGGCCTTGCGAGCTTAATATCGTTTGCGAGGTAAATCGAGATAACAGATTTTCGCTCGCGCGCCGCACCCAGCCCCGCTCGCTATCTCGACGTTGATCCCAGCCAGAGTCGGCTTCGATGACTCGATTACGCCCGACGATCCACGGAGAATAAAGGCTGATCCACGATCGAAGAACGTACGGGTCAAGGATGTGGTCACGAAGTAGAAGGTCTAGAGGTTCGTGGAAGGGGGGCAAGGGGTGGTTTTTGTTGCACGGTCGATGGAGCGAGCCGCGCTTCTCGAGCAACGTACCGGAAATAAAACGGCGCGTAATAACGGGTAGCTGCGACGGTGGCGACGACGACGACGACGGAAAAGAGCACGGGGAGGCAAGGAGGCCTGCGAGCGGGACAAGAGGTAGGAAGGGTGAAACCGGGTGGAGGAGGGAACAAAAGGAGCAACGGAGGAGGACAAGGCAGGACAGGACAGGAGAGGAGATGAATTCCTGATGCGAGAGAACCGTCGGGAGGCTGGCGAGGAGAGTGACAGGAGGCAGACGATGAGACGATCGGATGGACAGGCAGACAGACGGACGAACGGCCGAGAGAGCAGGAGGGCGGTCGGACGGAAGGACGAAGAGAGACGAAGAGCAAAGGGAGGCTTCGCATTGTGATTCTCTCGCGGTCTGCCAGAGAGTGACTGACGGGTGAATCCATTCTCCTTCCTCCGTCCTTCTTTCCTCCTCTCGCTCGCTTCCTTTCTCCCCTGCTCGCTCCCTCTTACGGCCGCTCCTTTCTCTCGAAGCAACCGGCTCTCGAATCTCTCGCCTCGGCTCGGCCTCGTAGCACGTTCCAGACGCACGAGGCATGCCGCTCCGTTTCGCGGCTCGCGGCGCCGTGCTGCCCGCTTACCGCTCGCATGGCGAGGACACTAATTGCAGGGGGTCATCGCTCATTTATCAGCACAACACGATGTTGAATCAACATCGACGCTTTTGCAGGAATCGCGGAACATGGAAACGACAGCGTTCAGTTGTCCACACGACGGACGATCAACATGTTTTTGCTTCTTTCTCCAATTGAAAACAACGAAGATAGATGTACGGTGATTCGCGAAAATATTTGGACACTTGTATAGATTTAACTTTTGTGTTTTGTATTGTAATTAAATGTACAAAACACTTAAAAAATATGTAATATTATGATAAAGAGTAGCTTTTAGATAACAAAAATGCAAAAACATTTGGTTTTATATGTTCGATTATTTAAATATTGGAAAGGAAACGAAGAAATCGCTGATTTTTAGGTCGCAGAAGTACTTGGATATTTAAGAAACTTAAGGTAGACTAAGTAAAATAGAGAAGTTTTATAAAACTTAAATACTCGGTTTGATATTTCCATCTTATTAAAACATGTTTTATATTTGGAATTTATAATTACACCCATTATAAAATACACCCAAAGGGTAAACACAGCTTACACACTAGAGAGAAGACAGTAATCGGTCGTAGAAAAGAAAGGGTTAAAAAATTATCACATAATGCAATAATGCTCTGTTCGCAAAATTTCAAGGGTGACCTTCATAGTCACCGTTCATACGCAGCGAGCATCAGTCGTTGGGTGACTATAGTCACCGCTCGTAACGAAAGGGTTAACTGAACCAAATGAAGTTCAACACGAACGAAACTTAATGAATAGTTTGGCACTTGAAAATCTTTGAAATTGGTATCATTGAACAACTACGAATCACCTCTCGAGTACAAAGGGTTAACCCTTTGTACTCCAGCGGTGAGTTTCACTCACCACGGTATTCTTTCCATTAATTCCAACACTATATTTACGGACATTTGTGGTATATCTATTTCTAATATATGTATACTAAGAAATAAAGTATACATTAAAAAGAATTTAACATTATAGAACTGCGATGGAAATAGATTTAGGTATATTTGTATCGCTCCATTAATAAAAGTTGGCAAAAATTGCTAGGAATAATAGTAATTGTTTTTGCAAATTTTGCTCATGAAATTCGAAATCCGTCAAATTGACGGGTCCCGTAAATCTAGTGTAATAGTGAGTCTTAAACACCATCTTAATTTATATAAAAAATTTACATTAATTTCAAGTTTTACTATACATGATATTATTTTATTTTTCTTTAAAAATGGCACGGAGTTGCTGGTTTCCCCGTGGAAAACGAGCTACGGGGTCTCCCATTTTGTCCTTAACAGAGCGCTGCAATTGATTCTATTTGCTTTTGTTATTAATTAGTCTTGAACTAGTACTGTTCATAAATTTTCCAAAATACAATTTTAATAAATTCAACATCAGCTAAGGACCAACTAATAACAAAAGTAAATAGATTCAATGGGACTGCTTTGTCAAGGAAAACATGGAAGATCTCCCCATTCGATCGGCTAAGTGTTAACACTACATTTACGGACATTTGTGGTATATCTATTTCTAATATATGTATACTAAGAAATAGATATACATCATACACAATTTGAGATTGTAATTTATGAAGAGCACTAGCTTAAGACTAACTAATAACAAAAGTAAATAGATTCAATGGCACTGCTTTGTCAAGGGAAACATGGGAGATCTCCCCATTCGATCGGCTAAGTGTTAACACTATATTTACGGACATTTGTGGTATATCTATTTCTAATATAAGTATACTAAGAAATAGGTATACATCATACACAATTTGAGATTGTAATTTATGAAGAGCACTAGTTTGAGACTAACTAATAACAAAAGTAAATAGATTCAATGGCACTACTTTGTCAAAGAAAACATGGAAGATCTCCCCATTCGGTCGGCTAAGTGTTAACACTATATTTACGGACATTTGTGGTATATCTATTTCTAATATAAGTATACTAAGAAATAGGTATACATCATACACAATTTGAGATTGTAATTTATGAAGAGCACTAGTTTGAGACTAACTAATAACAAAAGTAAATAGATTCAATGGGACTGCTTTGTCAAGGAAAACATGGAAGATCTCCCCATTCGATCGGCTAAGTGTTAACCCTTTGCGGAAGAGTGTCGGATATATCCGCCCAACTCTCGCGCTGCGGCTGGCGTTTGTCTGTCGTAAACGACATGTATAAGATACGCATCATGGGTATACTAGCCCAAGAAATCAAGTTGGCCTAAATTTGTTTGTTTATGATTTGGTTAGATTTTATGAAAAACTTATTTAAATACAGCTTTATTTTTTATAACACAAATGCGCGACGTAACTATTTTCTTTACTGCTCCGTTCGCAAAGGGTTAATAACCGGGCTGCTAGCGCGAACACTAACGATTTCACGCAACCGATTTCCCCGACATTTCGATCGTCTTTTCGAGTCACCTCCGCTCATCGTCCTTCGAGAGTCCCTCGCAGAGTTCCCTAATGTATTCGCGACTGGTCCACCTCGACTGGTCCCCGACCGGCTCCGATCGTTCGATCGACGACGCGTTCGGCGTTGACGCAAATGTTTACGATTCGGTCCTCCGCCTCGCGCCCGTCCCTCCCCACGGCCGATCGCTTTGTCTTCCAGGACGGAACACGTCGGGTGGTCGGATTCGTGAGTCACTTAACCGTCCGTACGAGACGACAGGGCCTGAACCGAAGACGGAGCACCGACCTACCGTAGTCTACCTGACTGATTGACCGATGAGCCGACTGTTATCCTAAGTCAACACTCACTCCATCAGCCTGTCGAATCGCTTCCTACCATCGCAGACCGCGCCACGTCGCTCCTTCGTCGTTCCACGGGCACGAATACTACGCCTCGTCGCCCGTGCCTCGCGATTCGAGGAGCGGCGGATAAAAAATGTGTAGGTTGCTCTCCCGAATGTGATGCGGCTAGCTACCGATTAAGACGTTCGGTCGATCGCGTGCTCCCTTGTTCTCGCGAAGCTGGCTGTTCGGCAGGGAACAGTTCATGAGCACTGGCTGGAGAACAGCGGTCGCAAGGAAATTCGGAAATTCTTTTTGTGATTGGGTAGTGATAGTGATAAATTTAACACATTGACAGCCGGCCCCGCGAAGACGCGGGTTTCTGAGTCTATCGTTTGAGTAGCTGCTCTACGATGATGTGAATTTTTTTTTAACGTTAAATTGTATATGACGAATATGCAAATAAAATGCACTATTTCACGAAAATATATAATGTTTTAAATATTTCTTTTTGGCTATTCAGTGATCAGAAACAAACGAATAAGGCCGGCGCACAGGCTTTAAATGTCTCAGGTCGCCGGCTGTCAATGTGTTAAGAAACGTTTGGAAGGAAGTTTGAGTCGTTTTTTAATCGAGTGTTGTTAGTGGTAAGTTTCAGAACAGTTTGGAAGAAAGTTTGAGAATTTTTGTTTAATCGAGTAATGTTAGGGATAAATTTAAAAACGGATTGGAAGGAAGTTTGAGTACTCTTTTGTAACTGAGTAGTGCTAGTGATAAATTTAGGAATAGTTTAGAAGGAAGTTTGGAAATTTTTTTTTTTTAATCGAGTAGTGCTAGTGATAAATTTAGCAATTGTTTGAAAGGTTTTGAAAAGGTAGTTTTTGCACTCCGTTGTCGGCGCTTTATACACGTAGGAAGATGTTTTAGCACAAGCTTAGCAATTTTGTTAATAAAACATGTCTTTAAAATGTATACGAGCTTTTTTAATGACAAAACAGGATTTTTGACGTTTCTCAGAAGCGCGCTCGCAACATTGTAAATACTCCCGTAGTAGTTGATAGCTCATAGTCAAAATGACCCGAAGTTATTGAAAGATCGTATTATCACTATTCCTACCGACACTTCACGTATACCTATTCCTATCGCGACATTCCCACGTAAGACAGACTACAAATTTTTCTCAAAATATAAACAATGAAAAAAGAAGTGAATATTGAAAAATGTATTATACGTATATTTGAGAAAAAGTCCAAAGTTTAAAGGCGATTCAATTACGTTGTATCTATGAAATTCTAATCGAAATTTTAAAAACGGTCATTTGACCGGTTGTGGTAGGAATAGTGTTAAAGTTGTTAATGGGTCGAACGTATTCGCGAATTAACGTTGTGCGTACAGCGTTTCCATTGATCAAGGAAAAAGCGTGCCGTGATCGATTAATCATAGTTATTTCGAACCGACATATATAATACGTATCACAATAGTTATGACGAACCGACGAAAGGAAAAGAAGGTTCAACGCGTTCCTTGCCACCGTGTATACCGTGTTTTTGATACACGATGGATCTAATTTCTACGCCGAATGACGTTTTTCCCGTTAAAAGGTAAAAAGGTAGAAATATAGTATTGACACATTAAGTTAAATTTCTGGCAAATGAGATTAAACTCTGGGTAAATATATTTAAACTTAGGGCAAATAAAATTAACACTATTCCTACTCCGACATTCCTACGTAAGACAGACTACAAATTTTTCTCAAAATATAAACAATGAAAAAAGAAGTGAATATTGAAAAATGTATTATACGTATATTTGAGAAAAAGTCCAAAGTTTAAAGGCGATTCAATTACGTTGTATCTATGAAATTGTAATCGAAATTTAAAAATTTTAATTTGACCAGTTGTGGTAGGAATAGTGTTAAAAATTGGAGTGCAAATACCCGGAGTGCAAAGGGTTAAGCTGAGTGCCGGTCACCGGTGACCCCCGCGGCATTCAACGTGTTAACACGTTGAGCCCGGCGCCGACTTTGCAGTCCTTTCCGTTCAGCCGGCAGCCGGCGAGCGATACAAAGTTGTAGGGTATCGCTGAGAGATAAGGAATTATTCTTTGTTGCGCTAATTTCGACGCTTTTTAGGTGTACGTGTGATTCTGTTCACTATATTTTCGTATGATGTATAAAAAAGTCACGTACGTACCTTCGAGAGGCGATCAATTGGAAAAGACCTACCGAAGTGTACAGATTGTTCGTAAAAAGAAAGTTGAGTTTAGTTTTGAAAATAGTTATTGCCCATAACATTGAATATGTCGGAAAGAGAAGAAGATAGTGACACGTCAAGTGAAATATTTTTATCTTCCAAACGTCGCAGAGTAGTACGATTGTCATCATCAGAAGATGATAATTCATTAGACGGACCGACGCCAGCCAAACGAAAATCCTAGTGCCGGTCCCCGGGGACCGGTGCCGGGCTCAACGTGTTAAACGTTGCATGAAGTTTGATCCTACGTCGTTCTGTGTTAGTCAACTTTTCGTCTCAGCGCGGTGCACAGCCAAGCGTACGGTTTGAGAAACAATCAACGGGAAACCGTTCGACGGAGGAATCGACGCGAAAGGTTCGCTCCTTCAATTTTCGACGGATATTCCAAAGTCGTGGCACTTGGACACGCCTCGTTCAATCTCGCTCGATCGACAAGGCCCGTGAAAACCTCGGATCCGCGCCTCCCGATTGCTTTCCTTCGCCAACCTTCCCCCCCTTTCCCTTGCTCTCTTTCTCGCTTCCGTCCACCCTTTCTCTACCCCGCGCGCGTTTGTATGCACGGACGTGTGCACGTATGCACGTAAGATACGCGTGTTCCTCTGATGGATCCGCTTCTCTCCGTTTGCCTGTTCGCCGGTTGTCTCCGCTTCGAAACGTCCCACCCAGCGAAACCCTGGATTTCCGGAAGTCGTCATTCTACTAGGTAAGAAAGTCGCGCGAGAGCACGCGACCATGGTTGCTTTGCATAAAACGGAATTCGTTGGTCTTGGAAACTTCTACGCGAGGTTTGGATTGGGTTTGAGGTTTAAACTGTCAACGGCACGATGTTAATGGACGCAGTTTGTGGTGATAGTGGGCTTAATACCGGTGTGTTTCGATAAGAACGCGGTGGAAGCTCGATAAGTGTGCGAAAAGGTGCCAATACCGAGGTATATGCGATTAGGTTGGTAATTAAAACGTTGACTGTTGTGTGTATCAAAATTGATACACACTTGTTGGGTCTAATACGTTACATGCATCATCTATACATATAGAAAGACATATCTTGACTGACTGACTGATTCACCATCACAGAATCCAAATTACTGAAGTTAGAAACATGAAATTTGAATAATAAGTTCTTTTTATGACAGGCATTCACTAAGAAAGAATTTTTTGATATTCCACCCCTAAGGAGGTTATGTAGAGATTGAAAGGCTGTTTGGAAATCCACCGATTTTGAAGCAATCACTATAAAAATTATTAAGTATTTAATTTCCTAGTTTAAATTAAAGTTAAAGGGCTGCAAAATTTGACATTTCTTGAAAATAGTTAAAGTCGAAATCAAAGACTAATTCATCATCGCAGATTCTAAATTACCGAAGCTAAAAACATGAAATTTGGACAATGGGTTCCATTTATGACATAGGCATTCACTAAGAAAGGATTTTTTAATATTTCACCCTTAAGAGGGTTAAATAGGTGAAACATATTAAAACTAAGTTACCATACGTCCAGAATATTTCGATAAACAATTTGGAGCGCCTATTTGCCCCGAATTTGGTTATTCTATCTCGAATTGTTCCCAATCACGACAAAGAGACCCTGTGACAAAAGATGATAACTATATTGCATTCCAATATCAATTATCGAGTTAATCCGGATGCATTCTATATATGCTCATTCTTCTCTCCATTCTAATATTTGCTACGTGTATTATATCATTGATGTTTGCTTCAGCGTATCATTAAAATATACACTACAACACTTGCATTGGAATATTTACATTTAATTTTATAAATTAACAGAAAAGGCTAATTTTACCACGAAAATCCTTCTACCCGTTCCTCCCTTTCGCCGAGAAACAGGCGTTCCGAATTGTACCCTAAGAGATACGATCGCCTTAATTAAAACAAGATTATCTCGTGACCCGTACGCAATGTGTTAACGAAAGGCAACGGGCCAGGTTACATTACAAGTTACCATCGTTGCGAGCAACGAGCGGTCTCTACTGCACGGAGGCACGGGAGACCGATCGAGTAAATTGCGTCGCGCGTACTTGACCGAACGGTATTAATGATCGGGCACGCACGGTCGCGCCGTAGGTGCGTCCGCTGATGCAGGTAGGACGACTGGATGATGGATGATGGGGTACGCGTCCGGTAAGACCGACCGCTCGTCCGTTCTTTCGTTCGCTCTCGTTCGTCCGTCCGTCCGTTCGTTCGTTCGTCCGATCGCGCAACAGGCGACAGTGATGATCGATGCGTGGCTGCCGTAGCTGCTGCCGTAGCTCCTGCTTAAAAAGCTAAAATCCGCAAACCCGTTTCGCCGTTTCTCCGCCGCGCTCCTCCGCTCCAACGTTTCGAGCGCCCTCGTTCATTTGCGCGGACGAAAGATGGTGTTTTCACGGACTGTGCACGGAATGGGTGAGAAACTGAAGGGAAACGAGAATTTGTTTACTTTAAGGGATTCCACGGTAAGTTTGATATTTAGCGCTAAAAAATGTGTAAGAAACTTAAGGGAGACGAGAATTTGTCTAGTTTAAGGGGTTCCACGGCTAGTTTGATATTCGGCGCTAAAAAATGTGTAAGAAACTTAAGGGAGACGAGAATTTGTCTAGTTTAAAGGGTTCCACGGCTAGTTTGATATTCGGCGCTAAAAAATGTGTAAGAAACTTAAGGGAGACGAGAATTTGTCTACTTTAAAGGGTTCCACGGTAAGTTTGATATTCGGCGCTAAAAAATGTGTAAGAAACTTAAGGGAGACGAGAATTTGTCTAGTTTAAGGGGTTCCACGGCGAGTTTGATATTCAGCGCTAAAAACTGTGTAAAGAACTTAAGGGAAACGAGAATTTGCCTATTTCAAGGGGTTTCACGGTTAGTTTGATATTCAGCGCTAAAAAGTGTGTAACGAACTTAAGGAAACGAGAATTTGCCTATTTCAAGGGGTTCCACGGTTAGTTTGATATTCAGCGCTAAAAAATGTGTAAGGAACTTAAGGAAACAAGAATTTGCCTATTTCAAGGGGTTCCACGGCTAGTTTGATATTCAGCGCTAAATAATGGATAAGAAATTGAAGGGAAAGAAAATTTGTCTATTTTAAGGGGTTCCACGGCTAGTTTGGTATTCAGTGTTAAAGAATGAGTGAGAAACCGAAGGGAAACGAGAATTTGCCTATTTCAAGGGGTTCCACAGTGAGTATGGTATTTGGTGTGGCAGAATAAGCGAAGAAGGAAAGGGGAACGAGAAAATTTGATTGGTCCAATCGGTTCCATGGCGGGTTTGATATTTTGTGGTACCAAATCAGTAAGGAATCAAAGAAAACCGGGAATTTAACTGCTCCAAGGGGTTTCGTGATAAGTTCGGCGTTACCAAATGAGTAGGAAATCAAAGGAAAATGAGGATTTGTCTATTCTAAAGGATCCCCTAGAGAATACAGGGTTCAATACTGTCCAATAAGTAGAAAATCAAACAGTGACACAAAACTTGACTGTGAGTATGGTATTCAATGCTATCCAACGAGTACAAAATTAAAGAGAAACAAGAATTTGTCTATTTCAAGGGGTTACACACTAATAGCATGGTGTTCAACATTATCGAATTAGTAGAAAATCAAAGGGAAACGAGAATTTGACTGTTCCAAGGAATTACACACTAAGAGCATGCTATTCAATGTTGTCGAATGAGTAGGAAATCAAACAGTGACACAAAACTTGACTGTTTCAACGGGTTCCATAATGAGTATGATGCCCAATGCTATCCAACGAGTACAAAATTAAAGAGAAACAAGAATTTGTCTATTTCAAGGGGTTACACACTAAGAGCATGGCGTCCAACATTATCGAATTAGTAGAAAATCAAAGAGAAACAAGAATTTGACTGTTCCAAGGAATTACACACTAAGAGCATGCTATTCAATGTTGTCGAATGAGTAGGAAATCAAACAATGACACAAAAGTTGACTGTTTTAACGGGTTCCATAATGAGTATGATGCCCAATGCTATCCAACGAGTACAAAATTAAAGAGAAACAAGAATTTGTCTATTTCAAGGGGTTACACACTAATAGCATGGTGTTCAACATTATCGAACTAGTAGAAAATCAAAGAGAAACAAGAATTTGACTGTTCCAGGGGATTACACACTAAGAGCATGCTATTCAATGTTGTCGAATGCGTAGGAAATCAAAGAGAAACGAGAATTTGACTGTTCCAAGGGGTCGCCCCGCGAACACGGTGTTCGTCGCTGCCGAATGAGCGGGAAATCAAAGTGGTGCGAGAACTCGACTGTTCCAAGGGGTTCCACGGCAGGTTCGGTGTTCCAATGTTGCTCGCGAGGCGACGAGCTCGCGGTTCGAGCGGATGGCGGCGGTAGCGAGGAAAGGATGTCTGTGAAGGGTCGAGAGAAGCCGCGGGGCGACGGCCTGGCGAGGTGGAAGAGGAGAGATGACAGGAGGACGCCTTCATCACGATATCCGTCACTCTTCCTCCGCCTCCCAACCCCCACACCCACCCGCCCCACCCCCTGCTCCTGCCCTCGTTCCTCGACCGTAACCTCCGAATCTCCTCGTCCTCTCCTCCAGCCTCTTTCTTCCACCACTCGCCGTCACGCCGCCTTTCGAAATGTCACTCCTGTTACCGACTGCCGGTGCAGAGGCCGTGACAACAATAATTGTCAGCGAAGTAACGTCTCTCGAGTCGTCGCCGGCTACAAGGGGGCGCGCGGAGGGACGGAGGCAGCGGGATAGAGTTAAAAAGTCGGGACGCCGGGGGCGGGAGAAAGGATACGCGCGGGGGCCAGAGAAAGGAAAGCGGGCAAGGATCGGGGCGAGGGGCTTCGCGTAGCAGAGTCTGCGTGTATACGTGTGTGTGTGTGTGTGGCGCGCTCGTGCGCGCGAGAAAGAGCGAACGGTTCGCTCTCTATTTATAGAACCGGCAACAAACACGGAGCAGCTGGTGTCGATCCGTCCGGTTATCGTTTCGTTTACACAGCCTCTGTGTGTCGTGGCCCTCGCGCGAAGTGGTCGCGCGAGAAACGAGACCCGATCGGCTCGAATTCTTTCTGCGACGATTTCGTCCCTGTGCTCCGTACGCAGTTGTTGCAGGGAGCTGGAAAGAAGTCGACTTGGGACGAGACAGGGGCAATGGGGATGCTTCGCTAATGTCGCGTGATTGTTTTCGTCTTGCGGCGTTACGTAACCTGATTCGTTAACCCTTTGACATACAAATTAAATGGAATTTAATGCGTCCGAAAAATACTGTTTAACCCTTTGCACTCTGTTGCCCCCTCTCAGGGGACATTAGAATTTATTAATGATTCCGGGGAATCAATTTATCCCAGCGCAAGGGATAAATCATCAATTTATCCCTTTTCAGAAATGCATGTTTCTGTAAAGTTTTCTGCTGAAATGGCACAAGATATCAAATCAGAATATGGTACAGTTACCAAGATATGTAAAAAAAATAGTGATTTTGAGGAACCGAGAATACGTCCATTCAATACGTCCGAGATGACGCAGAGTGCAAAGGGTTAACACTTGGCCGACCGAATGGGGAGATCTCCAATTTTTTCCTCGACAAAGCGGTGCCATTGATTCCATTTACTTTTGTTATCAATTGTTCCTGAGTTAGTGTTGAATTTATTAAAAATTGTTTTTTTGGAGAATTTATGAACAGTACTGGTTTAACCCTTTTAGTGCCAGACATTTTACGGAGCACATGCGAAGAATGCCACGGGCTGATTTGATATGCGCGCTTATATGAATAGCTTTATTGTTTGATTTAGTCAAATATGTAATCAAATTTATTATAAAATAAAATTTATTTAAGACTTATAAATTTGGCTAAATAATTGTAATAAACTACAAGCTTTAAGGGGGATTTGTGCTAATTAAAATTATTTAGTCAAATTTAATTAGAATAATAAATTGATTATGATTTTTACAATAAATTATATTAAAATTTAAAAATGTAAATTAACAGACGAAATACTAGGATTTTAATAAATTAATGGATATTAAATAATAGGAACAAAATTCCGAACGTTGGAACTTTTTTCCCCTGTAATCAACAGTGAGGATAGGGCTCCGTCGAAAATATTTCGTTACACCTACAGCAAATTTTTCAGTAAGCAGTTTGGGTATAAATTTTCGGTTTCTGGGAATCGGCCGATCTATCGGTTCGCTGGCACTAAAAGGGTTAAGATTATCTAAAAGCAAATAGAATCAATTGCAACGCTTTGTTGAGGAAAAAATGAGAGATCTCCCCATTCGGTCGGTTAAGCGTTAATTTGACTCGACTGAACGATTATGTGCAAGCTTGGGAACAGAACATTTTATTTTGAAATTATTTTTAAAAGGGGGGAGGATGGATCATCTTGAATATTTTAAACAAAACAGAATCGACGCACGAGTGAAGCAACTATGTAATCTAATTATATACTGCACGGCGTTCGCTGAAAACAGCTCTTGATGAGTCAGACTCGTCAAAGTCTACAGTGGCACATGAAATGAATGGCGACCCTAACTCGTCATTGTACGTCAAGGGGTTAATCCTCGTCGCTCTCAGTATCGGTTACGCGATCAATTTTTGTACAAGAATACGTTGCAAACTGAATCGTGTACTCTTGTTTCTTGCAACTCTGAGCAAGGAATTCCGGTATTTTGCGGAATTCCTCCAACTTGCACGACTCGAAACGCAACCGTTGGAGTTTGTTTCGAACTTTTTCGAGAAATAAATAAACTGGGATGAAATGTTTCGTGGGATAAGTTATAGCGCTTCGAAATTACACGCGAAGGATCGTGTTAACGTTATGGTTCTGAGGAATGGCATTCTCAGACTCGTCAAAGTCTACAGTGGCACATGAAATGAATGACGACCCTAACTCGTTATTGTACGTCAAGGGGTTAATGCTTTTATCTTGGCCAATAGTGAAAATACGTGTGCCCTGCTTTCATAGTTATGTTAACCCTTTGAATACACACTCCCAGCCTAATTGCATGGCGTGGACTGCACGTTGTTAGCGGTTGCGATCGGTGGAAACGGAGTATTGTTGCTTGTGCGCTGACAATCGCGTTGCATTAACCCATTCACTGCCAGGCGAATTTAAAGCGTCTTGCCCTGGGCGTCAAGATTTGAATGCCACGGGGGTCACCGATGACCGACACTCAGCTTAACACATTGTATGCCGGCCCCGCGAAAACGCGGGTTTGGAAGTCTGTCGCTTTAGCGCCAATAATACATTCTTTTGTTTGGCGATTTGTTTGTTTCTATTTCTCGTTATCGTTAAATTGCATATAATGAATATGCAAACCAATTTTAGTGTTTCACAATAATGTATAAAATTTTAAACATTTTCTTCACCTACTCATTGGTCGTCAACAAGCGTGCCTTAGATGCCACCGGCATACAATGTGTTAACACATTGCGGACCGCTAAGAAATCTGTAAGGCATACGCCTGAGACCGCACGTTTTTCGGCAAACTTGCACGTTACTAAAATCATCGTAACATTTTTATCGATGAAGCTATGTTTGTCTGACAATTTTTTTTTATTTCAAAAGAAACACACCTTGACGGGTTTTATTGGTGAAAAAACATAGCTTGTCGTATACTGAACAATAATTACATTGTTTAATCTCTGAGAAAAGAAAAGCGCATCGATCACGAGCACACTCGTGGCCGGTCAGCAACGTTCGGTTTGCTAAACACGAGAAAACTCGTGAACGGTCCTTAACCCCTTGACATACAATGACGAGTCTGACTCGTCATTCATTTTACGGGCCACTGTAGACTTTGACGAGTCAGACTCGTCAAGCGCTTTTTTCGGCGGACGCCGTGCAGTATACAATTAGATTACATAGTTGCTTCACTGGTGCGTCGATTATTATTTTTTAATATTATTTAGATGTTCTTTATTAACATCAATCTGAATGAAAAATCCAAATTTCAAAATAAAATATACTCTTTCTCAGCCTTCACGTAACCGTTCAGTTGAGCGAAATTAAATGGTATTTTTTGGTCGCATCAAGTTCCATTTAATTCGTATGTCAAGGGGTTAATGTGTTAATAGTGGCGCCATCGGGGTCATCGGTGACCGGCACGCTCAGATTGGAAGAAATGTAAAATTTAGAAAGATGTCAATACTTATCAATTTTTCATTATTATCATCGTTAATGCAATAATGTGAAGAAATTAATGCAGTAAAAAATATTTAACCCTTTGCACTCGGCTGTCCCCTCTCATGGGACATCGTAATCCAAGCATACGATAGTTTCGCAAATTTTCAGACTTTAGTTCAGACCTGGACGTTAAATAGTCATATATGTAAATTTTAATATACAACTTAACTAAACTAAATGAAGTTTAATGCGGGTGAATCATAGTAAATTTTTCGAATTTGAAATTTTTTGAAGTTAGTATCGTTAAACGGCTAACGGTCACCTCTCGAGTGCAAAGGGTTAAAAGTAGTTACACTTATTTGTTGTAGGTAATATTTCAACAGTGTATGTGTTGTGTGATAGAAAATTTATCGTGGCGTCATGAGCAAATCCTGTAAAACTGGAATTTAATGTGTTAAGGAAAATATGGATTATCATTTTAATGTTAAGAAATGATATTAGGAGATTTGTTGCTTTTTATAGAAAGATATTACTGCATCAAGTTTTTATTCATAAATAAAACTTCCTTTTAAATCTTTAAATTTTTAAATTTTCCTTTCTAGTAATTCGTAACTCAAACTGTTTATAAACTTATTCCGTGATCAATTGCAATCAATTTAACACGTTCGTCGCCACGTCACCCATATTTAGGTGACGCTCTTTTTCTTAAAGTTAAATAGGATTTTAAATTGGAATTTTAAAGGAATTCAATGGAACAAGCATTGAAGTATAATATATATAAATATGAAATACATAAAATAAAGATAAAAGGTTGAAATTTTTGCTGTTTTCATATTTTTTTACCCAAATTTTCTATGCAATCGGATTTGGGCCCAGCGAAGAACTCAGTTGAATCACGCTGGGCGACGAACGTGTTAAACTTGTAGCACAAACTACGAGATATTTTATAGTTGGCATTGAATGGGTTAAGCAGAAGATGGAAAAAAATTGACAAACGCACGCATGCGTCCATAGTCCCCGATTGCAGCTTTCGTCAGACGCATATACGCGTCCATAGCACACAAAGAGTTAACCCTAGATTCATAAACATTTGTCCCACAGACAACACTTGTTACTTTTAAAGTGAAACAGATAGAAAGATGAGTTTCGATTGCTCAGAATAACTGATTGTGTTCATTTTAATTTTAGAAAATTAATGATTAATAGACAACTTTTCAGATTTAAACTGTGTTTTATTGATCCTTGTATCCTATACAACAAAAATCATTAATATAATATGTTCGTCTCAGAGACGAATGTTTATGAATAGTGTATCACCCATGCATGTTTATGAATCTAGGGTTAACACGTTGAATGCCACGCCAGTTTTACAGGGTTCGTATCTTGAAATCGGATTTTCTACTATACGATACATATACCGTTGAAATATTACCTACAACAAATAATTCACTAGGTGTAACTATTTTTAGATGTTTTACACTGCATTAATTTCTTCACGCCGTTGCATTAACAATGGTAATAATGAAAAATTTATAAGTATTTACATTTGTCTAAATTAACACTTTACCCACCAGAAGTCTATTAACCCTTTACGCTCGAGAGGTGACTGTCAGTCACCAAATGATAGTTTCGTAATTTTCAGACTTTAGTTAATTTGTTTATTAGTCAGACTCAGAGGTTAAATAGTCACATATGTAAATTTTAGTATATCGCTTAACTACACCAAATGACGTTCAATATAGGCAAATCCCAATAAATATATCGAGTTTGAAAATTTTTGAATTTACTATCATTAGATTAACTAACAGTCACCTCTGGAATGCAAAGGATTAATCGTCTTTTACATGCATACAATTAGTTTGTAAATTTTGTAATGTTTCCTTACACGAAAGCGACCGTTTCGAGCGATATCATGTGTACACTGTAAAGAAATATTAAACTATCAATCACCCGAAGAAAATCATTGTAACCAATTCATTACCTATGCATTCACTCTAAAATAAGTCGGTTGGGAGTGCGTATGCAATAAGTTATGCGGTCAGTAAAGTGTTAAGTATTTCTAAGATTAATTTCTAAAATGGATCTGTAGAAGCTACAACCAATAAGATCCGCGTTCCCTCCAAGTGACTTCTTTTCAGCTCCCAACAATATTCCCAGCATTACCCGCACCTCGCCTCTTTTACAACCGTGATCGACTCGTCACCATCAAGGAATCAAGAAACCAAGAAGAACACCCCCCACCTAACCCCCCCTTCTCAAACGACAGCAGAGTTCGGCCATTTTGACGAGTACAACGACCCTCTTGATCGCGGCGGACCCGATGCCGCGTGACAGCCGTCAAGAAATAAGACGCGTGACCGAACTGTATCTTAATCCCGCGGGAGAAGCGTAGATCGTGGTCCCGCGGAACGAGCGACTGGCCGGTGTTCCGCCGCGGGGAAGCGGCTCCCGAAATAGGCACTGCCGGCTCGCACGAAACGGCCGCCTCACCGATCCGTCCTAATAAATATTGTGTCAACGTAAATAAGTGCGATGGCTGCGCGCGAACGCTCGCTCGGGCGAGGCCGGCGCTGTGGCAACGGACAGAGAACGATCCGTCCTCCGGATGACGGACGGCTGATGTACGGAAGGACAGGTGCGCGCGCCCGGCTCTCCTCGATTCCTCATCGCCCTTCCTCAGCGCCGCGTCTCCGGTGCACGCATCCTCCTTTTACGACGTCGTCGTCGTCGCGACGAAAGAATTTCGTTGTAGCCACCGACCCCTTCATACCCTTCCCGCTATACTGTTATGCAGGAGGAGGGAAGGTTGGAAACAACACTTAACCAGTTAAGTGTGTTTGACGACTATATCCGTCATGGAGATACGGCAAAATTTTGTGTTTGACGACTATATCCGTCATGGAGATACGGCAAAATTTTGTGTCATGACGACTATATCCGTCATGGAGATATGGCAAAATTTTGTGTCATGACGATTATATCCGTCATGGAGATATCGCAAAATTTTGTTTCATGACGACTATATCCGTCATGGAGATATCGCAAAATTTTGTGTCATGACGACTATATCCGTTATGGAGATATGGCAAAATTTTGTGTCATGACGACTACATCCGTCATGGAGATATGGCAAAATTTTGTGTCATGACGACTATATCCGTCATGGAGATATGGCAAAATTTTGGGTCCGACGACTATATCCGTCATGCGTAAAATTTTGTTACAATTTGATATTTAAATTGTAATTTTGGCGAAAACTAAATTATATTCGTAAAGTTTAATACGTTTAAAATCTTTAGAAGTCAACGCGAAATAAAAAAAAGCAAATGAAAATTATAAATAATTTGAGTTGGATTTATAACTATATCCGTCATCGTCTGATTATCGCGACACACACTGGGGGATGCTTTGTAAAGAGGTCGCCACACTTAGCTGATTAACGGCTAGGTTCACGCGAACCGTCAATTGGACGGGTTTCGGATTTCATGAGTGAAATTTGCAAAAATAATTACTATTGTACCTTGTAATTTTTGTTGACTTTTACTGATGGAGCGGTGCAAATAGACCTAAATCTATTTTCCTCTCAGTTCTGCAATTTTTAATTCTTTTTTTATGTATACTTATTCCTTAATATGTGAATATTAGAAATAAATGTACAGGAAATGTCCGTAAATCTAGTGTTAAATAAACTTAACACTTCCTTGGCACTTTACCAGGGTTTTTATTATACAGACTGATCTTCTGATGATAAAGAAAAGTCTGGTGGAGGTCCGTAAATCTAGTGTTAAACAAACTTAACACTTCCTTGGCACTTCACCGAGATTTTTTTTTGTATAGACTGAAATTACAGACAAAGTAACACTTGGACACCAATTATTGAACTGCGGTTCGGGGTTTTCGATGGGTCTTTTATATCTTCTGATGACAAAGAAAAGTCTGGAGGAGGTTCACGTAAGAAAAGTTACGTAGGCTGGGCCAAGGACTGTTTTAACCGTTTTACGTTACCTATTCTGCGACTTGTTTCCATCGAAAGACAATGATTGATTTAAAGAACGTAATAGAAATGCATGGTATAACAGAACGAGAATACCCTTGTCCCACGGAGAACGGAAAACGCGGTCGTGCTTGTTGCTTGGAGCCTAACAGTGGCAATCGAAGCACTTCGTGTGACTTCGAATTATGTGTACTGTTATGCAGAAGGGGAGGCTGGAAACGACACATAAATAAACTTAACACTCCCTCGGCACTTTACCAAGATTTTTATCGTATAGACCGAAATTACAGACAAGGTAACTCTTCGACACCAATTATTGAATCGAGGCTTGGAGTTTTCGATGAATCTTTTACGACATGCTCACAATTTGCAGAAACATGCTCAACCTCTCAGACGCATGCACGTCGCGTCGCTACTGCTATCAGTAATCCAAGTAATACATTTTGTATTTCATTGTTACCTATTATAAATTAATAGTATATACATATATGTATATATATTTAATTTATAACAAGCGCTATCATGCTCCTCGACATTTTTCGACACACAATCAAAGGAGTGTTATCACGCTGCTTGGCGTTTTTCAACTGTATTTTTTGAAAACCTTCTGGTACACAAACGGTTAAATAAACTTAACACTTCCTTGGCACTTTACTGAGGTTTGTATTGTATAGGCTGAAATTACAGACAAGGAAATTACTCACTTGGACACCAATTATTGAATCGAGACTCGGAGTTTTCGATGGGTCTTTTATATCTTCTGATGACAAAGAAAAGTCTGATGGGGATTCTCATGAGAAAAATCACGTAGGTTGGGTCAAGGACTGTTTTCACCGTCTTAAGTTATTTATTCTGCGACTTGTCTGCATCGACGGACGATAATTAATTTAAAGAAATATTAGTTTTTGTTTTATCGGTTATGCTCGCTAGTTCAAAACTAACAATAAGAAACGAAATAGTTGCTATTCGTAAAATAAAGGAAAGCATGACATCAGACGGTTACTTCGTTGGAGCAGTTACAGGAATTGGAGTAAATAAGCTGGCGATAATTAAACGAGCAAAAATTTACGACAATTAAGTCGGTATTACTAAGATGACTAAATAATCTGTTAGGGAGGACAGTCCTTCAGAAAGTGTTCTCCTTTTCAATATTTCAAGACTAATCTATAAATCTTTATATTCGATCGATGATTTCTTGTTCAAATATTTCCACTGTATTGTTAGAAGATGATATGTTGACAAAAAATATTCATTCAACGGGAACGTACGTATTTAAACATTAATTAATAGGCATGAAAGCATAATTACAATATAAAACGTTACAAATGCATTTAATTATTAATTTAATTATTAATTTAATTATTAATATTAATATTAATTTAATTTATATTATAGTGTATTTGTTGGGATAGACGCTTCGCAAATATTCGAGGGATGCAATGCGTGGAAAGAGCCAAATTGAAGCCACTTTCTTTTTTTTTAATCAATCTATTGATCTACAACAAGACGTTCCAGGTGACAGGCAGCCATCACGAGCCAATCACACACATTCAGAAGTTTTACATTTTTATTGTCCATAAAGTTTCCTAAGCAAAAATCTCTTGTGTTATACTCATTTCCATCAGTATTATTGCTGCAACGAATAAAATATTTCTTTCATTTACAATAATTTTTTTTCTTCCATCTATTTATGTCTACCTTTCCATTGTAAAAAAGTTGGTCACCTTAGTATTACTGTATAAATAGTTGCATATAAAATCATAGTAACTGATTTGGTTCCGGGGCACAGAACAGACAAGGAACGGACACGGAACGGACACGTCACGGTTATGTATAAATGGACCTTGAAGCGGAAAGGATCGAGGTTCGATAAACGGTGACGGCGACGGTGAACGGCAACGAACCTTCCGATTTTCGCGGTGATATTCTGCCCGCGAAACCATAGTGACGATGTCGTCGGTGCTCTAAGGACGGCACTGGTCTATAAATAATCTTGGTGTAACGCGGTGCGGAACGCAGTTCGCGGTATATCGACGGGTTTACTGACGATCAGCGTCGAGAATACGGTAGAACTCCGGTTATTCGAACCGACGAAGGGAAAAGAAGGTTCAACGCGTTCCCTGCCACCGTGTATACCGTGTTTTTGATACACGATGAAGCTCATTTCTAAGCCGAATGACGTTTTTCCCGTTAAAAGGTAAAAAGGTAGAAATATAGTATTGACACATTCAGTTAAATTTCTGGCAAATGAGATTAAACTCTGGGTAAATATATTTAAACTTAGGGCAAATAAAATTAACACTATTCCTACTGCGACATTCCTACATAGATTACAAAATTTTCTCAGAAAATAAATAATGAAAGGAGAAGTGAATATTGAAAAATGTATTATACGTATATTTGAGGAAAAGTCGTAAAGTTTAAAGGCGATTCAATTAGGTTGTATATATGAAATTTTAATGAAAATTTTAAAAATGGTCATTTGATCGGTCGTGGTAGGAATAGTGTTAATCTTTAAGCAAATGGATTTAAACACTCAGGTAGCACTAAATTTTATTTATATAAATAAAAATAAAGAGATTTACAGGGGGACAGTTAAAACTGGAATTTCTGATGAGAGTTTAATTCCATTTGCCTAAAGATTAACTTTATTTGCCCTAAATTTAAATTTATTTGCCCAGAGTTTAATTTCATTTGCCAAAAGTTTAACTTAATGTGACAATACTATAGCTGCGAGGATCGTCATTGTATGCTTTATAATGGTATGTTCGACGATTTTTATTAGTGCAATGTATACAAAGACTGAGAAATACGTTTTTATCTCACGAATGGGAAAAATAGGTAATTTTCGCAGATTTATCGAACTTTATAGCGTGTACCATTTTCGGTACACGTATCGCGGGGATGACGTTTAGTCAAGAACAGCCTGGCAAAGAACGTGTTAACTCGTTCGTTGTGACGTTCTTGAACGAGAAAAGCTCGCAGTTAAGATCTCTGAAAATGGTAGAGGTGAAGGTATCTACACATAATTTAGTACTCTCTAAACGAGAATTAAAGCGACACCGTGCTTTAGAAAACATCTATGCTGTGATTTTGCGAGCAGGTGCTGAAAGGATGGTTCACGAAATTGATTGTTAGAAATAAAATACGTCTTATCCGTATAAACAAAAATTAATCTCTTTGAAGAAATATATATGTGAGATCAAGGTATGCACTGAAAAAGTTCTAGGAACGGATGAAGTGTTTACACCACGTTGTGTATAAGAATTAGGGGAACCGAACGAACTGTATCTTTCAGCCTCTTCGATTCATTCAACTTTTGCCTTTCGTTACGTAAAGATCGGGTACAAAAAGATATACCTTTATTTCCTTTAGAAATCAAGTTTAATTAACCCTTTACACTCAAGAGGTGGGTGTTAGTCGTCTAACGATACTGACTTCAAAGATTTTCAGGTGCTAGGATTCGCAATTTACTAGGATCTATTTACTAAGATTCGCTTATATTAAACTTCATTCAGTTTAGCTAAGTCGTATATTAAAATTTACATATATGATTATTTAACCTCCAGGCCCGACTAATTAACAAACTAACTGAAGTTTAAAAATTTGCGGAACTGTCATTTGGCGACTAACAGTCGCCTCTCGAGCGCAAAGGGTTAATACTTTTCTACACACGTATCCACGACTCGAAATAATTTGATCTGTTTGTTACGTTTAAATAATAGACAAACATATAAAAAATATGTAGTATTATTTAGGAATTTACAAGCGAAATTTACAATAAAAAAAGTAATTGTACACAGTGTACTCAGTTTTTTGGCAGAGTGCCGTATGCAACGTGTTAACACGATCCTTATCAATCCGAATTTTAGACTTTTAGAGGAAATCGCCTCTCATCTCTTATCGTTACTTCTTCCCGTTTACCCATAACCTCCAATATCGACCAAATAATATACTATACTAAATTTTGTTTCATCAATCACTGCTGTTCAAAAAAAAAAAAAAAGATCAAAGCAATATAAAAACGAGTATTTATTACAAAACTGATCGAATTGTAAATTTGCAGCATCTCGTAAAATGGCAAAATGTAAGCAAGCATTTCTGAAGCTTGGCAGGTCAAGTCAGTTCAAACAAATACCTAATCTCACTGTAATTTCAAACGTCGTTCATCCCCAGTACGCTTTTCATCGATGCACTTTGGGAACAATTAAGAAATTGTCGTCCCTCCTGGGAAGCACGCGTGTTCGACTATCGATCGCTCGGCTCTGACTACTGTCAGCCAGGGTTTGCGTAACGCTAAGCATAGTCATTGCTAGCCAGTTGGTCAGCTCTATAGCCCAGAGCCAGGCAGGCGAGCAACCAAGCAAGCCAGTCAGTCAGTCGTCGAGTCGGTTCGAGCAGGCCGTCGTCGTTGTCGTCGTCGTCGGTATCGAAGGAAAGTCTAGAAACGGTTCCAGTGCAGTCGCGAGGGGGCCGGTACCGAGGCCGGGGTGGCAGATTTATGCGACACACATGCGGCAAGGCGTATAACTCACTCGCACGCCCATAATATCTTCCCCTGGTCCCTTCGGCCGCCGCTCGCCTCGCTTCTTAGCCCCCCAAAGGCATCGAGATGAGAGACAGATACACCAATAACGCCGAACCAGGCCGACGCAACGATATTTATTACGAATTGCTCGGGATTATGTTATGCCAGTGGTTCTCATTGCGGTGGAGAACAAAGGGACACCCGGTAACCCGTCAGCCGAGGAACCTGCTTTAACCCCTTTGCGCTCGAGAGGCGACTGTGCGCGTTAGTAGTTGTTAGAAACTGAATATAAAAATACTACGAAGCAAAAATTAACAAATAAAGCAGCTTTACTTTTAACGTAATTTCTCTAGGGCTTCTTCTAAGAACTCAAATCATATATGGAATTTTAACCCTTTGCACTCTGCGTCATCTTGGACGTATTGGATGGACGTATTCTTGGTTCCTCGAAATCACTTTTGTCACATATCTTGGTAACTGTACCATTTTTTTGATTTGATATCTTGTGCCATTTTAGCAGAAAACTTCACAAAAACATGCATTCCTGAAAAGGTTGCGCTGGGATAAGTTGATTACCCGGAATCACTAATAAATTCTAATGTCCCCTGAGACGGGATAACGGAGTGCAAAGGATTAAAATGTTCAAAAACGTTAAGAAACAGAAGAAAGGGGCTGAAGGTCCCGGACGGGGTTGTAGGAGTTCCGATCACTGCGTTTTGCTAGTCTTATGGCAAAGTTCGCAAGGTTCAGTCAAAGTTGCATTTTCCCCGTGCTATTTAATAAAGTATAATAATATTTCAAATAAGAGTGTATTTCATTTAAGCAATATAAAACCCCATTTCCATTAGTAACCAAACGATAGTTTAGCAGATTTTCAGACTTTAGTTAGTTTGCTTATTAATTAGACCCCGAGGTTAAATAGTTATATATGCGATTTAACTAAACTAAATGAAGTTTAATATAAGCGAATCTTAGTAGATATTTTGAACTTGAAAATCTTCGAAATTAATATTATTAGGCGGTGATCAACAGTCACCAAATGAGAATTTTGCAAATATTCAAACTCAAAGAGTTAAATAGTCGCATAAGGAAATTTTAGTATATTGCTTAACTAAACAAATTGAAATTTAATACGAGTGAATCTTATTAAATATGTTACACTTGCAAATCTTTGAAGTTAGTCACCTCCTACGAGTTTTAGCCAACACTACGAGTCACCTCTCGAGCGCAAAGGGTTAATCTTAACCCTCGAGATGCCACTGGAGAAGAGAGCTACTTTGCGTATGAGGTGAACATAAAAATCAACTGCTTTCGTAGTCTATTTGATATACATAGTGATGCTACAGGGTGATGTTTAAGATTATTTAATAAGAAATATAATAACCTGTTCTTTTGTTAATGTAAATTCAGAAGTATAGAAAATGTTTTAGTATTTTAATTTTGGACTGGTATATCATGAAATGAACCAGATCAATGATTTATACTACTTCGCAGAAACGTATGGCCTCAATCAAGTTCAAAGCTGGTCGTCAACGGATTGACCGTCGGACGGTGGATGGTTAGGAAACGGAGCTGCGTTATTTCTAACCCTTGTTTCTTAATTGCAATTAGAAAAATATACAAATTGGTTTAAAGGATGGTTTATCGATTGTTCGATGTATGATATGGACAGTCGATCGAAATAATGAGAACGAGTGAATGAGAGAAATGTTTGGTTAAATCAGAAGTAATTTCTGTCATAGGTAGAAGCAGTTTAATTTACTTCTTCCAAGGAATTTATTCGGTTTTACTTCGTTTTATAGTTGTTTGTAAAGTAAAACACTCAATTTTCCAATTTGCAGAAAATGGAAGTTACAATTTGAACCTAATAAGAGATAAGCTTAGGCTCCTAACCTAACATGCAACAACTAACAAAAGCATTCGACAAGTTACAATTTAACAAAAAAAAACTATCAATCAAAATTAACTCAAATTCGTTGGTAAGTGGCTAACCTATAAATTGGAAACAAAAATTAAAAGCATTAACATTAACAATGGACAAGGTAAGAGTAACTAACATTAAATGAGGTGCATTTAAAGTCAGCAAAACAATTATTCAAAATTTTGAGATCACGTGAATGAATAACGTTTAAAAATGCACCATAAGTATAAAACTGTAAGAATTTAAATTAAATTACTATTAAAACAGAAATCCTAGGGTTATTACTACAACTTGTAACTAAAACTCACTAAGGGACATTTTAACCGTACATGAATTTATCAAATTTTATACTTGCTTTAAACACTAATTAAAGCGTACTTATTTGAATCGAAGAAATCAAATTGAGAATTATACAAAAAAATAACTGAATACATAGGGAACAATCGTTATTTACAGCTTCTGAAGAAAATCATAGCTAACTATAGAAGTTGTACCACACCTAATTCACAAAGTTACTATGAATAATTACCAGTTGGTCATTTTGATCGTTCTGGTAGTTCCAATGTTAACAACCATTACTTACACTAAACATTGTTTCGTTCAATCAAATTCTATAGTCACTTTTATCGTGAACCAACTGTTTTCTATCGAAATCTCAGATAGGTACGTTAACACTTAGAGGACCTATTGGGGAGATATCCCATTTTTTCCTCAAAAATTGATAAGTACTGACATTTGTCTAAATTATGTATTTCTATCAATCTGAGCGCGACGGTCACCGGTGTCCCCCCACGGCACCACCGTCAAGTTGAGCGTGCGGTCACCGGTGACCCCTGTGGCATTCAACGTGTAAAACGTGTTGAGGAAAACGACAATGATAAAAGTGTATAATTATATTTACTTTGTTATTAATTCCTCTTCTGCCATTCAGACGTATCATTCCCATTCAATTAATAAACAAAAGATGTACGCTCACGATCCTCATTCAACTTTCTTCATTCTCTACTCCATTCACTCATATTTTCATTCTTCCTGTTTTCCATACATTCCATCTCATTCTAATTCCTTAACCGTTCATTCTAGAACGGTGTTTCCCAACGGTAATTCAAAAATGGACTCGACACGACTTTAACCCTTTCGTTCCGGGTCATTTAAATGCAATGCTAGATATCGGATGCCAAATTTAACAAAAAAAGCAAATTCTTAAATAATTGCGGTAAATAATTATTAGATACAATTTAAAATGGGTGATTTAAAATGATTTACTGGTAAAACAAAAAGAAATCGACTGGATATAACACAACGTGGAGACTTGAGACTGAAGCTAACCAAATTGAAACCTAATACAAAATCTCTGTGCAGCAAGCATCAAGCGCAAGGATCTCACTAAATTAAAATAATAAATTAATACAGAAAAATCTGTATTAAAATTGTTTGGAATTTGAAGTTCAGTTTTTCATTATATGTTTTGAAATTTTACTTACTGTGTTTTGTTAACAATTTCATAGTGATTTCTTCCTAGAACCTATCATTTATATTTCTTAAGTGAACAAATCAATTTTTTAATGTTCAAAATTACGTATGTTACATAGGGGGGGCATAAAAACTTTAGAAAGGTTAACCCATTGACTGCCAACTACGAGATATCTCGTAGTACGTGCTGCAAGTTTAGATTGGTTACAACTGATTATTTGAGTTAGGAATTATTGTAAAGGATGAATGAAAAATTTTCAATTATTTATTAATTAACAATTTTTATTAAAAACTATTAAAATTATAGCTTAAACGATTAAAATGTGTTCTTTAAAATAGAACCGTGGCACCCAGGGCAAGACGTGCTAAATTTGCGTGGCAGTCAATGGGTTAAGGTGGGCCATGGCACAAAAAAGGTTGGGAAACACTGTTCTAGAATCTGTTTCACACAAACAAACATACACACGTCAATAAACTAGCAATCACTCTCAAAAAACACGCATGATCCCCAATAATTGGGACCATGGCAAACTTATGTGTATCTGCGTGGCACATGGACTCGCTCCATATTCCCGCGACCGATTGTCAGCCGTTAGAGGTCGTAGCCTGGAAAATGGCAAAACCGACGCACAGGGGGGAAAACTTGCGAGGGGGAGGGGGGGACGGGAGAAAGAATGGCAATAACACAGGGTTAGCGGTGCCCGTACCGAGGCTAGTTAGTTCGAGATCGTACCACCTTTGTTTGCACGCCCCTCCTTCGGTTTCGACGCGACAGTACACACGCGCGCGTACGTGTACGTGCACGCACACCATCGCCCAGGCGGTAGCCGTGGCATTATATCGTGAGCATAGAAGTAATTTATAGTTGCAATAATTTATTGGGTACCATGGGGTTTATACTTGCCTGACGTGTAGCCATCCGTCACCGTCAGTGACGTCACCTCCCTCCACATAATGACTACCTACGCCCCCCTTTCCCCCTCCCGCCCGCCGGCTCCTCCCGGCCGCGCCAGTCGTCGTACCCCCTTCCTACCTCGGTTACCGTACACCCTTCTGCCTAACTAACCCCACTCTCGTGCTTCGCCGCTCGGACGATTTCTCCGGCTGGCGAGACTTCGCCTCGTCGAGCCCCGAAAACAGTCAACGATTGCGCGTTTTTGCTTCTTTCTGTTTTCCCTAGTTTCGACTAGGGCTAGCTGCACATGCACAATGTTTTCACGCCCGTTAACAGTTTGACTGCCGCGTTGGTCGTATATGACCCGGCCACGGTTTCTCTTGTGACGTCACGGTGGTCATTGGTGACCGGAATGCTTCAACTGCTTATAATTGTAAGAATTGAATAAAAATTAACGGTTAGTGCATTTTGAATGTTATCAATAATTAGAGGATTTTTTGAAGTACAAAGTGCCTCATTGAACAACTAAAAATTTTTATTAGAACATCCAGTTGAATAAAAATTGACAGTTAGTGCATTTTGAACATTACCGCTAATTAGAGGATATTTTCCAGTAAAATGTGCTATTGTATCTAATAGGTCTTCGCGAAAAATAAATAAATAAATCTATAATATAAAAAGACATGTCCTAACCTACCTAAACTAAACTACCGAAGGTATAAACATGAAATTTAGACAATGGGTTTCTTCTATGGAGGCACCCACAAAGGAAGGATTTCATGATATTCCACCCCTAAGGGGATTAAATAGGGGTTGAAAGTTTGTTTGAAAACCCGCCGATTTTGAAGCAAGCACTATGAAAACTGGTATTTAGCTTTTCGGTTAGAAATAAAGAAATACGTGTTTCAACGTTTATGGAAAATCAATCGCCAAGGGGTTAAAATAAGGGATGAAAATGTGTTTGAAAATCCGCAGATTTTGAAGCAAGCACTATGAAAACAGGTATTCCGCTTTTCGATTAGGAACAAAGAAATACGTGTTCCAATGTTTTTGGATAATCAACCCCCAAGGGTATGAGGGATGAAAGTTTCTTTAAAAATCCGCCGATTTTGAAGCAAGCACTATGAAAACAGGTATTTAGCTTTTCGGTTAGAAATAAAGAAATACATGTTTCAACGCTTCTGGAACATCAACCCTCAAGGGGTTAAAATAAGGAATGAAAGTTTCTTTAAAAATCCGCCGATTTTGAAGCAAGCACTATGAAAACAGGTATTTAGCATTTCGGTTAGAAATAAAGAAATACGTGTTTCAACGTTTTTGGAAAATCAATCCCCAAGAGAGTAAAATAAGGGATGAAGGTTTGTTTGAAAATCTGCCAATGTTGAAGCAAGCACTATAAGGCAAAACGCGGGCAATAGCTAATAAATAAATAAATTCGCTGCTTTCAGCCAGGATCAGAAAGTCGATCTAGCGAGCAACTGCAGCAGAACGGTGCGTAGCGACGCGACGCCGCGGCCGTGGTACCGGAAGCAGTGGGAGCAGTGGCCCGTCGTAGTCACCAGAGGCACCTCTTGATGGCTGCCAGAGACGACGAGTCGGTCCAGAACTAGATATGCTCGTCACGTTTCTAGTTCGCCTCCCGCGAGAGGAGCGGGCAAGGAAGGGAAGCGAGAAAGAGGAGGTGGAAGAGGCGAAGGTGTCGTGGAGCGGGGTGATATCGCGCGCGGTGTCGGCGCTGTCGGAGGAAGTCGACGTTGCGAGTGGAAATGACGTTGACGGGCGTTTGTCACTGTCCTCGGCAAATAATATCCAACACCGCCCGGTGTATACCCATCCTATTACCTCCACGAGGCTTTCTCCGCGCGCGTACAGCCCGACCGTGGAAAAGAGAGACTCGTGCACGGACGACAGGGAAACCGAGTGTATACGTCGTGTTCGGTGCGCTCGCGCGCGCGCCATATGTTCCATCGCGCACGGGAATAGTTGCTGGTGATGATCCTTCGATCTATCGGGTCGGTCGGAAGGTAGTAATGCCGGATTTTTGTGGTGAACGACCGCCTGACATTGTTTTTAAATAGCGGGAAACAGTTGGGTAATGGAGGTCATTGGACAATATTTGTTTCTAAATATGGCGGAGCTTCGAGATTCGAAGAGATGTGTTAATGAAAATTCCCTTTTTAAATTTGAACACTGAGTATATATTTGTGTATGGATGTAACATTGTAAATAAAAACATTCCATTATCAAACTTGCCTTTTCTTTTTATTATTTACCAATAGTAATAAATAAATAATAAAATAAATGGCCGCTAGCATTGTTTCTAATTAGTGGGAGTCAATTAGGTAACACGGAGGTCATTGGACAATATTTGTTTCTAAATATGGCGGACCTTCGAAATTCGAAGAGATGTGTTAATGAAAATTCCCTTTTTAAATTTGAACACTGAGTATATATTTGTGTATGGATGTAACATTGCAAATAAAAACATTCCATTATCAAACTTGTTTTTTCTTTTTATTATTTACCAATAGTAACAAATAAATAATAAAATAAACCACCGGCTGCCACTGTTTCTAATTAGTGGGAGTCAATTAGGTAACACGGAGGTCATTGGACAATATTTGTTTCTAAATATGGCGGACCCACGAAATTCGAAGAAAAGTGTCAAGAAAAATTCGCTTTTTAAATCTGAACACTGAGTACACATTTCTATATGGATATAACATTGTAAATAAAAATATTCCATTGTTAAACTTGTTTTTACTATCTTTAATCTATAAAATATGAAGATATTATGAATCTCCACGCGTAAGTTAAAGTTTCTGAATGAATGTTGTTTCAAAAAAATTAACCTCACTTTTTTTGCCAACCTAAGATTTCTTCCCTTTCAAGACTGTCTGTTTTGTGTAACAGATTGAATGTAGGTCATCGTTGGCCCACGTTAATTATCACAAGTAAAACTTTAATTAAACCATCAAAAATATTTGTAGCTTCTGTTCAAAGAGAGAAGATTAAGGGGTTAAAAAATCCGCATGAGCGTTATTTTATCCTAATTAAATATAATGTAACATTTTCCTTCAAATATGAAGTACTTTGTACCAAAAAGTTTGATTCTCTTGCAGAATTAAATGCGTAAATTCTTTCATATGCTGCCTCACTGAGTTCACACTTTGTTACATTACTTCGCTAATTTTCACATTGTTACTTACGCAGTTATGGAATCAGTCAAACGAAATAATCGTACAAAAAATTGTTTCATTGAACCGATTAAGTACACAATCCAACTTAATTCGGTTTCAACAAAAATATAATACTGCGTTTTTAACCAGATTTAATTATTTTTATTAATGAACCGTTCAATATTATTACCTTAGTTCGCTAATTTCCTTAAATCTTAGTATTCCGCCTGTCTCCATATTTACTGATACTCATCTATAGATTTTCAGTTCAATAATTTTATTCCGCTCAAATAAATTATTGGAATGGATTTTTCTGAATTGGCTAATAATAAATTTTAACCGTTCTTTTTTTCCTCAACCAATTATCTTTCGAATCCATAGAACCCTATGTGTTATATTTAAAGCAATGGTTAACCTTCTCAAGGCACGGAACATTTTGATTATAGAAAAATTGTACGGAACACTAAGCTCTGTAGAATCGGTTACAAAGTTACATAGTGAAAAAAAAAAGGAAGCAATAGTTAAAAAATGTGATGCCTATTTATGAAAGCTATAAATATGTAAAGTATATAAAAAATCACACTTTTCCAAAGAACCTTCTGCAATATTTTCATAATTTTACGGAACACTTGTGGCGATTACAAGGATCATTATTGTATTTGAATATTAACCTCTTAAGTGGCTATGTCGAATATATTCGTCATCGACATATGTATAACACCATGTCTGATACAAATATATTCGCATAAAGTTAAATAGTGCATAACATCATGTCTAGTCCACATATATTCGCTTAAGTATAATATACATGCACAGAGATACTCTTATTTGGTTTCCGCTTATTATTCGATACGTGTGTGTTTTAGAGCCGTTTAGGTATGTATTTCTCTGGACGAAATACGCCGCTTAACACTTTACCGACTGATTGTGAGATCTTATTAACACTTATCCGACCGAATGGGGAGATCTCCCATTTTTTCCACAACAAAACAGTGCCGTTGATTCTATTTACTTTTCATATTAATTGGTCCTGAGCTAGTGTTAAATTTATTAAAAATCGTACTTTGGAGAATTTATAAACAGTACTAATTTAAGACTAACTAATAACAAAAACGAATAGAATCAATGGCAGCGCGCTGTTGAGGAAAAAATGGGAGATCTCCCCATTCGATCGGCTAAGTGTTAATAAGCTTTTTGCATGCTTCGTTTGTAAATTTTATAACGTTCCTTTATACGAAGGTAACAAGTTTCAGAGGGATATCATAAGTATACTGTAAAGAAATATTAAACTATTAATTACACGAAGAAAATATCGTTCAATAATAAAAGGATTAGCGATGCATCCACTCCAAAATGAGCCAATCGGAAGTGTGTATGTTGAACCACTAGCGATCAGTAAAGTGTTAAGAGGTTAATGCAGTGAACCACAGTTTAAAAGCTTTCTTATAATCCTACTTCAACAACGAGATAATAGAATTCCACAACGGAATTTTTCTTATCACTTGAATCGTAACAAAACACGGTGATCGCACGACCAAAACCAATAAAACGCAGAACCGTATAACCGGTGTTAGTGCCTATAGATTATTCAATGGACAGGTACAGCTGACGTTAGTGTGCCCGCAACTCGTCTCACGGATGACGTGAGCGCAGCCCCGGCGTTAGGGGCGAAAGAGTTAACAGGGTGGGGCGTTAACGAGCAAAACGCCGATGGAACAAAAGACGAGGCCGTGGCTCGCGACCAAGACGCGTCCCTTTTTTCCCTTCCCCAGGCACGAGGAGATAATTAGGGGAATTTATACGAGCCGGTGGAACGGACGGGCGCCTAGTCTACGGCAGGAGGGTGAGGGTGACGGCATCGACTCGATCGGAGAGGTTCGCCGGGTTAGAAGGTGGAAAGGCTGGTGGAGGGTCTTGGCGACAGCCGTCAATCGATTGTCAACCGGGTCAGGCGACCAACCTAACCTAAACCCTCCTACTCTCCTCCTTGTCCTGTTACCCGCTCGCGTATCCGTTTGTGCTGTACACGGGAGCGCTCGCCTTCTTCCTCTTTTTCTTCTTCTTCTTCTTGCAGCCTCATCGTGTCCTACCTTCCACCCTCCAATCCCCACCTTTCACCATCCACCCTCCACCTTTCAGTTTCTCGTATCCATCCGGCAGCTCGTTCTCTCTTCTTCTTCTTCTTCTTTTTCTTCTTCTTCTCCTTCTTCTTGTAGCCTCATCGTGTCCAATCTTCCACCCTCCACTCTACACCTTTCACCCTCCACCTTTCAGTTTCTCGTATCCATCCGCCAGCTCGTTCTCCCTTCTCCTTCTTCTTCTTCTTCTTCTTCTTGCAGTTTTATCGTGTCCTACCTTCCACCCTCTATCCTCACTCTCCACCCTCCACCCTCCACCCTCCACCTATCAGTTTCTTATATCTATCTGCCAGCTCATTCTCCCTTCCTCTTCTTCTTCTTCTTCTTGCAGCTTCATCGTGTCCTACCTTCCACCCTCCACTCTCCACCTTTCACCATCCATCCACCATCCTCCATCTTCCATCCTCCACCCTCCATCTTTCAGTTTCTCGTATCCATCCGCCAGCTCGTTCTCCCTTCCCCTTCTTCTTATTCTTCTTCTTCTTCTTTCTGCAACCACATCGTGTCCTACCCTCCATCTTCTACTCTCCACCTTTCAACCTCCACCCTCCACCTTTCATCCCCCACCCTGCACCTTCCCGTTTCTCGTATCCATCCCGCCAGCACGTTCTCCCTTCGCCTCCCCCTCGCGCTCCCTCGACTGCGTCGCGCCATCGTTTTCGATAATATCGAGGCGAAGGAACCGGGAGGACAACGTATATATACAGGATTAACGAGTAGCGGCACCGGGAGTCGATTTCAGCCGCGAACGATAATCGAACCGGCGCGGCGTGGCTGCAGACATGGTCGCGATGATTCCCTCTCGGCTCCGTTAAAGGCGGTCAGCGGGACTCGTCGTCTCGAGTAGAGCAATAAACTCGTCCCGAGGAGGTCGAAAATTAGGGTTATTCGTAATTACGGGCGATCGAGCGAAATTCGGAGCTTAATTCGACGGTGTACACCCACCGTGCGCTCGCGTATAAAACGGCCCCACGGAACGAGCGGTCCTCTGACAATTTGTTCGGCTTACCGCAATAACGATCCCGCGGCTAGTTCGCGGAATTTCGTCTGAGATCATAAACCGAGGGCTGTGATTAAGGGAGGGGTCGATCGGCTGCCGGTTTACCGGTTACGGTTTTTCGTCCGGCGGGTCGATTCTCACGAGGTCTGCGATTCCGAAGAAATCTGAAGTGTGCGAAGTGCACTCTTGGCGTTTCGCTGTTTTTTGGATCGTATCGTGAGCACTGTTCTAGGAATTATTACTGTTGTCCTTTCACGTTCTGAGTTTTGAGCTTAACCCTGTTGGACTCCTCGAATTTTGGCACAAACAATCGTTTTCTGATTTCATTAACCCTTTGCACTCGAGGCCTTTTCACTCGGGTGAACCAACAACTAGAGACGATTTCGGTTACATTAAGGGAAGTATTTTATAGGTACTTGAAAATCATTTTATATTGAAACGAACATATATAAAATTCCACAAATTTATATATTTTTATATTGAATAGAACAAAATCTGTTAAATATTATATTCTGGATGCTGCTCGATTGCAAAGGGTTAAAAGGAACTTTTAATTTGTTAAAGGACTCTTAATTTGCAGAGAAATGGTTCTTAAATGTAAAATTGAAAGGATAGAGCATGCTCATTTTCACCATATGCACGGAGTTCTTTCTAAAATGGTTAAAGTTTACAAGCTATTTATAATCTCCCGTCATAAACATGTATGACAATACCACCAGAGGGCTACATTCACCTCCAATTCTAATTACAAATAAAAATTCTTTTGTCTTTTGTTCTTAAACAGCCTTGGCGATATCACATGTTTTTTTATTCTCTCAATCCAAGGTAAAAATCGACTGAAATCCTTTCCTGTATAGTAGAATTTCTAACAAATATTATTGAACTGCAACTGCATTTCTCTCATTATTCTGCCTGAAAAGTAGGCTGCGAATTCTTATGTGAGTCATAAACGCAATCAAAAGAAAATAAACCAGGCAGAAGTCTGCTTTACCCTTTAACTCACATTTCATACATTTCCATAAAAAATTTCCCACAATCATATAAAAATTAGTAGACAAGCATCAACATTCACCTTACCTCTCGCATTTAACCCTTTCGCTTCGAGCGCCGCTTATAGGCGACATCCCTGAGATGACCTGTGGGTACGAGTGCCGCTTATAGGCGGCATCCAAATGTACTTTGTATTTTAATAATTTTGTAAATCTTTTCATATTTAAAATTGTAAATATACCTGTTAGATTAGAGTAATGATTCTTTTATTCAGCACAGTTGTTATTTAAAACTTTGAAAAATGTATTTCTGACCAGTGACGGTACTTCGTTATTTAAAGTAACTCGCCTCCTGAAATCAGAAAGCCAACGAAAGCAGAACGCGTTGACCGTTAACCGGGGCGAAGGTGCGAACGCTAAGCGGGCGCCACCGCGGCAGTTTGATCGCCCGTGAAGCGCTCGATCGCTCGTACATCCGGAAACAGGTTCGAACCGTAGGTACAGATAAGCGGCGCGCTGAAAGCCGGGTGTAGGAGGGGGGGAAGGGTAAAGGGAAGATCGTCGAGGGGGAACTTAATCGAGCGTCGAGAACCGCGCGGCGTTCAATTTGCCTCGATTAACGTTCGCCGAGTGACGGCGAACGAACGAGCGGGCGTGCTTCGGTCGAACGCGCCACCGAATCGAGAGCGACCGAATCCGGAGGAGGGGGGAAGGGAAGGGAAATAGAGAGAGCGTCGGTGTCGAAGAAAAGGGGGGCGGGGTGAGGGCGAAATCCTCCCCCTCTCTGCGAAGTGCATCGCGAAGAAATCGAACGCGAGAAACGCCAAAGGGAGACGTCTCCAACGACGGATCTACGTCACCCTCTTCGACCCTGCAATTTTTGCGGTTTACGAGCTTTCAACTTTGGTCGTCGGTGGACGACGGAGGAATCGCAAGCAGAGCGCGCCCAGTGGACGTCGCGACGCTGCCTGAGAGCTTATTTCGCGGGCTAAAGGAGCAGGCAGCCGTCTAGCAGCCGCCGTTCCGCACCCTCCACCCCTCCGTCGATATCAAGACAGCCGTCCGACAGATCAATGCCGTGAGCGGCGACGACGCCTGGGCGTCCACCGACGACGTCTCCTCGGACGACGGACGCGACTTTCGGTTGACGGACGTGGTTGGCTGGCTCTTGCGACGCTGCTGTGCTGTCGCACTGACGACGACGACGACGACGACGTTCCAAATTACTGCGTCGGTGATGCATCACTGCGGGGAATAATGCGATGACGCTTCGAACGCCAACACGGTGACGGACGTGTCCGTTTCTTCGGGCGATACAAGCGTGACTGGAATCGGAAAAGGGTGGAGAAAGAGACGGAAGGGTGGTGGACGTAACCACACCCGCGAGCTTCGTTGCACGGTATGTAGTGCACGCTTTGGCGTTCGCTGTTGGGACTGAATTGGGACGCTTATACGGGGAGATGACTTCTTTGAATTTAACCCTTTCGCTCCGGCGGGCGTATATATACGCCCTCGAAGAATGATCATCCATATACGAAGAGCTTATACATACGTTCATACCATATATATACTTTTATCTCATACTTTTCATGAGATACTTTTTTTAATCGAGTACCTGGCAACGCTGCATGCCTCAAACAATTGACTAAGATGAAATGAAACATCACCGACAAGACAGAAATCAAGTTTGAAAATGTGTCGTTTGCAGTAAACGCGGAAAAAGACGTGAGTCGAGGTACTATTGTTTACAAGGTTGATGTTGGCTTATGCGTGGTGTCATGCTTTGAACTTTATCATACCAAAATTGATTATTAATATTGTGCTTGACTTTAAATACTAGTATTAAAAAATATTATATGAGCATTATAATATAATATTTAAAAAAATAAATTATGATTATAAATTTTTATATTTTAGAAAATGAAATGATATTACTAAATATAATGAATATTATTATAATATTTAGAGATCAAGAAACAATTTATAATTACTTCGTACACAGCGATCACATTTTGTCACGAGCGTTCCGCAGCGAAAGGGTTAACCCTTCATGCTCGAAGAGGTGACTCTTAGTTGTCCAGTAATACTGATTTTAACAACAGATTGCCTGAGTGAATCAATCTGACACACTTATAAATTGTCAAGTTCAAGTATCATGTGAAAGGAATATCTCTTTTAGTAGATAACTTAACAAAACTAGATGAAGTTTAATATAATCGAATCCTAGTAAATATTTTGCACTTGGAAATCGTTGAATTCAATATTATGTTAGACGACTAAGAATTGTCTGCTGAGTGCAAAGGGTTAACTAACACACGCAGACAGAATGCAGCAATCTCGAATTTCTGATGCCCGATACCAAGGCGACGTCGGATGAGATTTATCACGGTCGAAGCTCACTGCAGAATTTCCAAGAAAATGGTGGGGATAGCAAGGGACGCTAAAGTGGGCACCGGTGTATTAGGTTGACAACTAAGTTCCCTTCGTTTTTTTTTTTAAGAAAGATTTTCACCTCTTTCGGTCTGTTTCAAATGCTAGTCGAAACCGGGTGATTTTTACCAACGAGGTATTGAAAATCTTATTGATCATTGGGAAGAAGTTGTAAACAACAAGGGAGACTAAATTATTGATTAATTAGTTGTTAATTTTTATTACAAAATAAACTGTTAAGAATTTAAAAACACTTAATTCCCAAGCCATTATATTAACACATTGACTGCCATGGGGGTCACCGTTGACCGGCGCGCTCAGATTGGTAGAAAAACATAATTTGAACAAATGTCAATAATCATCGATTTTTTATTATTACCATTGTTAACGCAATGGTGTGAAGAAATTAATGAAGTATAAAACATCGAAAAATAGTTATACACTATAACTTATTTATTGTAGATAATATTCCAATAGTATATATATCGTATAATAGAAAAATCATTGTGGCGCCACGGACGAACCCTGTAAAACTGGCTGCTGATCGAGAAGAGATGGTAGACAACTGAACGGCGAAACGCCTGAGACGAGAGTCCACAGCAGGGCCAAGTCCTGTCCGAGTCCTTTCCAGGAGACTTCCGAATATCGTCCCGGAGAGCGAGAGCGGTTTATTGGTTTCGTCTCTGGCGGATCTCCGGCGAATCCTCGAATCTCGCCCAGGCAGTGTAGACGCGGCCAAGCAGCGGGATGCCTGAGCGTTGTAGGGTGCCGGGCACGATTAAAGGGGGTGACGATCCGTGACGTCGAGTTATTTCGGGGCGGGCCGGGGCCCGTGTGTGTGTCCTCGCGGTGAAACGAGAGAGAATTCGCAGCGAACGTATGTATGTAGCTGCGACCTCCTTTCTTCTGCCAGCACGACCAAGAGAACGCTAAACGCGCATTCCTCGCGTGTCCCGCGCTGTCCATTCCCGTCGACAGACCCGGGAGTACACACCCGGGCCGTGATGAAACTAACCTCGACCAACTGCCTTCTTTTCCCTCGCCCACAGCCCGACCTCCCCGCCTTCCGCTTCCGGGTCCGCCTCGTCCCGACTCCTTTGAATTCCTTTAGGCAGAACCGCGATTATCGGCTCGGCTCGATGCGCCTTTCACCGATCTCTTTATCTTCCGGCCATTACACGCGCCGCGGAGCCGATTAAACGATCCATTTTCGGTTAACCGTTCATCGAGATACGCGGAAAGCTGGCCGGGACTGTCCGAAGGAGGCTGAAGCTTTCGACGGCACACGCCAAAAGACCGTGGGGTGTGGTGCGCGAGGGGTGAACGGGAGCTTGCAGCAACGAAAGAGAGAACGCTTCGATCCTCTCTTCCTACCCCTCTCTCTCCCTCGCCCTGTTCCGTCTCGTTTTTCGCAGAAGCAAACGTGTGCGTGCGAGCGAACAAGTGCATTCGACGGCGCAGCCAGGAGAGAGAAAGAGAGGAGCGAGCCAGAGGACGCAAAGAGAGAACAAGGGGGATCTAAAGAGGGTGCGAGGGAGAGGGTAGCTGTTTCATCTGTCACCTGCAGACGCCGCCTTCCTTTCCGTCATCGTCCCTCTCAGCCGAGCGGCAACCACCCCCCAGCGGCCCCCTTTAATAATAACAACAATAGAGCCGGACTAGCGGCGGTCGGTCGGCGCGGTGGCATGTGGACCGGGCGGAGGGGGTTGCAGGGGGGTTCTGTGCGAGGGACAGGGAGAGGGTTGGCTGTGCCGCACACGGGGAAAGGAGCGGCGGCGTCGGTGGGACGGGCGCGGGTCACAAGACGGCCGTGTCACGTCCGCTTCCAGCCTCGACCCTTCTCCTCGACAGGTCCACCCCGCGTGTCAACTTCACCCAGGGATGTAGTGGACCACCTTGAGTTCAGCCGGCGTCCGTACGTTCGATACCGTAGCGCGCGCAACCACGCGAACAACACCTTGCTTTTCGCCCCGCTCGCGCTCCTTCTCGGCCATCAGGGGCTGCCTGAGTCGGCCGCACACGTCCTGGGACGCTCTCGCGGTCGCTTACGCGCAACGAAATGCGCTCGTCCGCTGCGCTGGCTGGGGGCGCGCGTCGAACGGGCCTGGCTCGAGGGAAACCGTTCGCCGATACGCGACGAGGCCAGGTCGACCCTGATTACTGGACGCAACCCTTCTCTTGGTCTTTCTCTATCTATCTGTGCGTCGTTCTTGCTCTTTCTCCCTGTTGTTCCTTTTAGCATCTGTCCGTCCGTCGTCCGCACGGACCGTCGTCTTTCTCTCTTTCTCTCTTGCTCTTTCTCTCTCACTTTTGGTCGACCCTTATTACGCGCCGCTGCTCGACTTCATCAAGGAAATGTCGCGGCGGCCTCTCGCGCGCGGGCATTAACTCACGCGCACAACGGCGGCTCCTCGCGTTCGTATACAGAGCGGGGCTATGCTAATGTCCGAAAACAGCGCCGTGTGCGTGGATGCATCTGCAGTATCTCGCGATAATGGCCTCCATATCGTGGCAGTCGGGACGGAGCCCTCTCTTTCACTCTTTTTCTCTTTCTCTCTTTCTCTCTCTCATTGCTCCGTGCAACGTAATACACCGCGAAAATACAATATACCAAGCCACGTTTTTCGTCCCCTGGACTGTGCCTGTTTCTTTCTCTTCGGTCACTCCCCTCCTCTGGACTTTCGTCTTCCGCGAGACGTCGTCAAAGGAGAGCACAAAGCGGAAACGAGAGCTTCAGGCGAACGAAACTGAAATCCTGGAGTCTTCGCTTGTATCTGATCATTGTTTCGTATCATTATTTCCAGTGATGGGGACTGGTTAGGTTCGATCACTCATCAGATCGTACTCTCCGCTTTGTGAGTATTATTGGGAAATCAAAAGATGATCGAATACACTCAAGCTAAAAGACGAGAGACACAAGGGAATCAGCTGCTAGGTCCACCCATTCTCACCACTTTCCCATTCTTCCCCACTAATTATATCTACAGGAAATTTCTTACTATTATTTACTAGAGTGAGCTACTAGGGTTCAGGTGTGGGTGAAACAAAGTGAAGTTGTTAATAGTATAAACAACTTTGATAGTACATAAATGACTCTTCGACTTAACACAACTTCAACGTTCTTCCTTCGTTCACAATCACACTCTTCCTGCTTCACACTTGCATTTCCCCGTCATACATTTCTCCAAACACCCGTTTCTAATTGTCAATCTTCCTTACTCGATACATTCGGTCATGTTCCCAAAATTCCTTAGTCGCAACGTTGTCTCAAGTACTCATCTTTTGCGCCTTAGAAACACTCTAATCCAAACTGAACCACTCTTCACTTTTTCCTAAAATCGTACTCAAACCGATCGCATTCCTACATATCCCTAACGTTAACCCTTTCGTTACTACGGATGACTATAGTCACCGGCCACAGAATGCCACTTATACACGACGGGTGACTAACTATAGTCACCCTATCATCTATCATAAAAATAGAGTCAAAAGTCAAGTTTTATCCGTGTTTTGAGGAGTTTCACACGAAATATGATTATTAAAAAGTTATTGGTCAACATTATGTTATAATTATAGTTATTATTTTATTGTATAATATAAAAATATTAATTGTATTATTGAATTGAAAATATGTTCATGGAAAAATTATGAACATGAATCATTTTGCTTCTAAAAGTAATGTTAAAAAGTCGTTTTTCAGACAAAAGTCTTGGTCCTGAATGCTGAAGACTACGCGCGTTTAACTCTTTGCACTCGAGAGGTGACCGTTAGTCGTTCAATGATACTAACTTGAAAAATTTTCAAATTCGGAATATTTACTATGATTCACGTATATTAAACTTCATTTAGTTTAGTTAAGTCGTACATTAAAATTTACATGTATGACTATTTAACGTCCGGGTCTGAACTAAAGTCTGAAAATTTGCGAATCAATCATATGCTAGGATTATGATGTCCCATGAGAGGGGACAGCCGAGTGCAAAGGGTTAATATTCGCAATTTCGGCATGGTGCTCCGTTCCATGCAAGGTATTCCGCGTAGCGAAAGGGTTAAAAACGACGCGATACGACACGATGATCTGATACAAACGGGAGACCCAGCTGAAAGTTTCGCGGGTCGAAACAGCGAGAGACCGGTGCGCGTCGCGGCGAACGGTGGTCGTTCATAAATGGCCGAATGAAAGGGAGCTGGGGGGTGGGTGGGGAAGGAGGGGATGGAGAATTCAGATCGGGGACAATGAAATAACTCTTCGCGGGATACACTTTTTGCCGGGGAACTCGGTGATTTCGCGCTGATTCGTGACCCACGGACGCGTCCAGAGCATTAATCGTTCGTAATTTCATTCGATTTAATTACCTGGCCGGCGCGCTCGAATCGAACGAGGCATTAAACCGTCCGGAGCCGAGTCGGATGTTTGCATTTTAATACGCGCCGCTGATGTTCTCCGTTCGCGTACACTTTTACGCTGCCTAATGATAGACGCGTAACGAGCGCGGCGTTGCATCAATTAACGCCCGATAATTAGCAGTCGGGAAACGCGGTCCGCGGTGGCCGACGCCTATCTGCGTTTTTCCTGCCCGCCCTGCTCGCGAGCATCGTCACCGTCGGACACTGTATTATACGAGTGATTTTCATAAAACTTTTGCGACTACCTTCCTGCCCTCGCACCTGGAAGGGATCAACCGACGACCTTTCTCGCAAGTGTTTGAGTCCATCAGGGTTTCAATATATCGTCGTTGTCAAACCAATGTCTGTTAGGTGCACGTTTGTCACATAGAAGCTTTTATTTGACAATATCCTGGCTGATGCACATAGCATATCTTTTCTAGCGACCACAGTTCACTGTATAATGCTTAGAGTCACATAGCAGTCTTCTTATACGAAAATTTGTGTAGTAAACTAGTTATAACAGTCAAAATGTCGAAATCTTTAACAAGTGCACATAGCAGATATTGGTTTGACAACAATAATATATGAGTTCTAACTTGTCCCTTCTTATCCCTGTGTCTAAGGCCCGGGCTTGTTAGGTAAACCTCACTGACGAGTCCACTAGTCCCCGAACGGAAACACCTCCCTTCCCTTTCCTTTTCCTTCACTCTTCAATTCACAATAGCCACAAGTCGTATTAACCCCTTGACTACGGCAGACTTTGATATGTACTGGTCGTACCATACGGCAGGGATTGAGTTACGATGTGCGCTGAGAACGGTGAATTTTTGGTGTCAGAAAGCCAAACTGTGTGAAGCGCCTATAGGCGCTCTCAGTGTCAGAAAGTCAAACTGTGTCGAGCGCCTATAGGCGCTCTCAGTATCACAAACGCAATATTTCTAAGCGCCTACAGGCGCCCACAGTAGTCAAGGGGTTAATAATTGACGATTTAAATTTGTAGCGATCTTTCTGCCCCCTCCGCTAGGAGGAGTGAGCAACCGACTACCTTTCTCGTAAGTACTCGAGTTCTACATGGTTCCTACATGGTTCCTATATATACAAGTCCCGAAGTATTCCTTCCTGTCTCTGGGTCTAAGGCAAGGGCCTGCTAGGCAAGCCTTACCGATGAGTCCACTAGCAGGCCCCGGACGAAACACCGCTTTCCATTCCTTTTCCTACTCTCTTTTCTTTTGAGAAGCGATTGTACAGAGGGTTAGCGAACATCGCATTTCGAAACCTTATGATCTCAAAAACTAAACCGAAATCGAACAAATTTCGTTTTTTTAGGTGTGCTGACATGGAACCTCTGCAGGTGTTCCAAGGGGCTGTATCAAACACTTTTGGCCCAAATGGCCAGCCGACCTTCATTACCATGGGTGTTTGATTGCAGCCTCATTGGATTCCGGAAAACACTCGCAGATCCTCTTGCATGTCTCCACTTTTACCCCCTCCCGACTCGTCCAGGGAATATAAAAGCCAAACTTCCCTGGGCGCGCCACAGCCAGTCAATCACTCATCATAGTCACACAGTCACACAATCACACAGAGACAATCAGCTACAGTCAGACAGATAGTCACAGAGTCAGTCAGTCAGTCAGTCAGTCAGTCCACATCAACCTTGCTACCACGTGTATTATAACACAAATAAGGACTCCTACATAGGTTTTGCTAATTTTCCACAAAGTTTCACGTTCCGTCTGATTGTACACGTTATTCGACTGCAACCTGTGTATTGAAAAATGCGAAAGGAAAAAGGATCGAGAAAGTAGCCAGCGAGAGAAAAAGAGAGATATGAAGGTATGTATCTATACCCGTGGCGAACGACTGAAACCAGTTCAATTTTCGACGGGTCGCCGTTTCGTGCGATCGATAAGGTCGTATAAAACTGAAATAATTTGGTAAACGTATAGGCGCGTGCGTTTAACGTCATCGTGCTGTGTCGCCTCGTACCGCGCCGCATCGCACGCACGCATCCCCCGGTGCCCGCCACCCCCCCCCCCTGGCCCGTTGGCTCTCATTTATTTTTGTTCCGCCTTTTTCCTTCTTTTTTTTTTTTCGTCCGAAAGGTAATCCAATCGGGAACGATGATTGAATTATTAATTGAATGACGCGCGTGGCCGGGGTCACGCGCGTGCTTCCGCGTGCACGCTTTCCCGCGTCGCGATCGACCGACTCCTAGCCACGAATTCGTTCGACTAGCGGCTGCGGGACTGGCTTTTAACCCTTTCGCTGCGACGGCTATGGTTGTGCGCGGCGATTATGTGGTTCGGGAATATAGGTCGCCAGGCGTCGCGTTTCGGGGCTATAGAAACCCAATACGATAGAATCTTCCGTACACGAATTGATAATAGGAAGACAGAAATGTTTGGATATATGGAATTTTCTGGTAACGCAACAATCACTTTTTCTTATGGTTAACCCTTTGACTGCGTCGCGCTCTTGCATGAATACATCAGTATGGACGTTTTTGGCGCGTTTTTCGCATGTCAGTCGCTACGACTGGTCGTCCACTGACTAGTGACTAAAACGGTACCCGGAAATTTGATACCATCCTTAGGGTAGTAATAATGGCAAATTTTTTTTATTTATCTTAAGTAATTTTTTAAGCTATTTTAGTTTACGATATTGTAACAGTTGCCGATATTTAGTTGCTATGTTACAGAGGACAATAAATTACATGTTGAATTAATCGGTAAAACTGTAATAAAGGTGTTATAGTAAAAAAATACAGTGGACGTATATTTACGTCTTTCGTATATATCAATGGACTTGTGAAGGTATATATATACGTCTTTAGCAGTCAAAGGGTTAACACGTTGAGCCCGGCACCGATACTGAGAGCATTTGGGCAATATTTGAGATGATTGGAATGACGGTCGTCGCATTTTGTAATACATGCAAAACCAAACTATATGTTTGTTTAAAGTGTTTCAATAAATAGCGTTAAAATTACTACGTTTATCTTTTAACATTGACTGTCGGTCCCACGGACTATAGTATAGTGCGATATTTTGTGCAATAAATAAACTGTGATAGTTCGAGTAAGCCTCGAAATCCTACATTTTTGCAGGATTCTTTATAAATAAAGATTTGCTAAAATTTCAAAATATATGTTTGCTAACCCGTTCCTTGTTCAATATTTACGAACGTATTTGACTTAAATAAATTTGTCAATCAACAGATTGATTAACTCATTAACACTAGAACTACCAGACCAGTCATAATGACCAATTGCTGATTAGTCATAGCAGCCTTATAAATTCACGGTTGTAAAGCTTCTAAAATTTACTATGATTTTCTGCTAAAGACACGAATAAAGATTTGTTTTCTATGCATTCGGTGTTTTTTCGTGTAATTTTCAATTTAATTTCTTCCATGCAAACAAGTATACTTTAATTGTCGGTGGTTCTAGCGTTAAACTGAGTGTATAGGGTAGAACGAAAAGAATGATCAAAACACGGGGTGTGAATTATGTCGAAACAAGAAAAAGAAGTTTCTGTGTAAACGGGTATCCAGAAACGAATATTGACGTCAGAAAGATGAAATCAAAATAGACGTTCGATGTGTCCTCCGTGATGTTTAATACGCTCTTAGGTTGTCGAACTCGCTCGAAGATACCAGGATAGATAGTTGTGTATATTTTCGTAATTTTTCACAATACTACGACAGAATATTTCTTCGTCTCCTATTGCAATTGTACACACAACAACGTCTGTGTGTCTCATAAATAAGAATGCAAAGGATTTTAATTAATTCTAGATAACTAAATTTAACACTAGGTCTACGGGATCCGTCAATTTGACGGGTTTCGAACTTCACGAGTAAAATTTGCAAAAACAATTACTATTATTTCTAGCAATTTTTGTTAACTTTTACTGATGGAGCGATACAAATGTACCCAAATCTATTCCCCTCTCAGTTCTGTAATTTAAAATTCTTTTTAATCTATGCCTATTCCTTAATATAGGAATATTAACACTAGAACTACCAGACCAGTCAAAATGACCAATTGGTGATTACCCATAGCAGCTTTATAAATTTACAGTTGTAAAGCTTCTAAAATTTACTATGATTTTCTACAAAAGACATAAGTAAAGATTTGTTTTCTATGCATTCAGTATTTTTTCATGTTAATTTTCAATTTGATTTCTTCCATGCAAATAAGTACACTTTACTTGTCGATAGTTCTAGTGTTAGAAATAGATGTACAAGAAATGTCCGTAAATCTAGTGTTAATTTGTACGCGATAAATAAAGAAACTGTCATTAATAGCTTGCTCTCCGCTTTCAATTTTATGCAATCTTAACAACTATTTCTCTGCAAATTGGAAGTACTTTTTAACAAAATTAGAAAAAGACTGATTGCGACTTCGAGAGTAAATTTTGTTAAAACAATTACTATTATTCCTAGCAATTTTTGCTAACTTTTACTGATGGAGCGATACAAATGTACACAATTCTATTTCCCTCTCAATTCTGCAATTTCAAATTCTGTTCGATATATACTTTATTTCTTAGTATATGTATATTGGGAATAACTACACAACAAATGTCTGTAAATCTAGTGTTAAATTAGTGTTACTCTGTAACTAATCATTCGATTCATAGACTACGAATTATTTATATTTCCCTTATTTATCTCAAACAAATTAGCGTAACTTAAGAGAAGAATTATAATATTTTAATTAAACGATAGAAAAGTGGTGAGAAATTAGACGTTTGCAATCTTGGCAGATGTTAAACGATCTTGGCAGATCTCGAATTCGTAAAACTGGCAGGGGTCAGTAGTCTAGTAGACGAATGGTTAGTTATTTAGGGTTAAATGAGCGCGAAACTCATGCAATGTGTCTATTAAAATATTATTTAGTATATATATCCAGCACGAACAAAAGCTAAGTCAGAAATGAGAAATCAAAAATATGCAAATCTACGATATTAAAATGTATTATAGCTAAACTACGTTATATTTCCATAAACATGCATTCTGGGATGTAAATTTCTAGGAACATTTTTACTTCTTTCAACGTAACCCCTTCCATCACCCCATATTCTGTAACTGGCCATTTCCATAAGAAATTACATTTTATTGTTAGTTTTAACAAAACACTGAAATTATGCGATCAGTAAATCCAGAATCATACAGTAGGTTTGATTTCGACTGTAACCGAACTAGTATTGCCGCCATTGTTATGGTTTCAAACATACAGTAGTGGGCAAAAGTTTAAGACTAAACAGTCAACGAAATTAAAGTAACTAATTTAATTTAAAATTTGCATTCTGTGCTAATTATTAAATAGTAACTACCATAATAACAATAAAAATAAATGTACAAACAATACTTGCAGACCATAAAACTATGCTCTACATTGTCTTTTCGTCTTAAATTTTTGTTCGCTACTGTACCATCTAGCATTGAAAAGCTCATTGATGAGAAACAAAATTAAATATTTCGTTAATTAAACAGCTACTATGTATGCAATTTCTTCTTATCGAAAAGTTGTATATATTTACTTACACCACTACATTTATCTGTACATACACATATTGAAAGTATTACTCATAAAAAGTAAAACTGCAATGTGTACGTTCACCTAATAAGTTACTTCGAATTATTGCGTACCAGGATGATACCTGTATGTATAATTAATCAGGAGTAGTGCCGTCCTCTGCATTTGTTGGAACCGCGGGAATGATAAAGAGAGGAGTCATTTCAGGCTGATAGGGTGTGAAGGTGCCTTGTAGCCTTGGCACAACGACCTTTTCACAAATGTCCAAGTTCTCCACGATAATTCACACCTTTTATCCCTTTGTGCTTGAGAAACGATCGCTCGATTTCTCAAGCGCAAGGTTTTAAGATTGGTTTAACCTTTTGAGTGCTGTGGACGCATATATGCGTCTGACGGAAGTTACTCGTAGGGAGTATGGACGTATATATGCATCTGTCAATTTTTGTTTTCCTCGGCTTATGACTTTTTCGGTGGCCACACGTTTGGGCGTTAACCTTTTAGTGCAGACGAAAGTTGCTCGTAGGGACCATGGACGAAAATATGCGTTTGCCAATTTTTTCGATCTTTCGCTCACTGCAACACGATTGTTACTGTACAAATAACAATACTCCATCTTCAGCGATAGAGCGCTGTCCCTTCGAAGCACTTAGGCCAAGAGTATTCAGCGTTCAAAGGGTTAACTTTTTGAGTGCTATGGACGCATATATGCGTCTGACGGAAGTTACTCGTAGGAAGTATGGACGTTTATATGCATTTGTCAATTTTTGTTTTCCTCGGCTTATGACTTTTTCGGTGGCCACACGTTTGGGCGTTAACCTTTTAGTGCTGACGAAAGCTGCTCGTAGGGACCATGGACGGAAATATGCGTTTGCCAATTTTTTCGATCTTTCGCTCACTGTAACACGATTATCAGTGCACAGGTAACAATACTCCGTTTCCAGTAATAGCGCACAGTCCCTTCGAAGCACTTAGGCCAAAAGTATTCAGCGCTCATAGGGTTACATAAACATTTAACACTTCTTTGGCACTTTATCAATGTTTTTATTGTATAGACCGAAATTATAAACAAGGTAACTCTTAGACATCAATTCCTGAATTAAAACTCGGAGTTTTCGATGGATTTTTTATACCTTCTGATGACAAAGAAAAGTCTGGTAGAGGTTCATATGGGAAAAGTTTTAGTGCTGACGAAAGTTGCTCGTAGGGATCATAGACGAAAATATGCGTTTACAATTTTTTCGATCTTTCGCTTACTCCAACGCGATTGTCAGTGTACCAGTAACAATACTCCGTTTCCAGTAATAGCGCACAGTCCCTTCGAAGCACTTAGGTCAAGAGTATTCAGCGCTCATAGGGTTACATAAACATATAACGCTTCTTTGGCACTTTATCGATGTTTTTATTGTATAGACTGAAATTATAAACAAGGTAAGTCTTAGATATCAATTCCTGAATTGAGACTCGGAGTTTTCGATGGATTTTTTATATCTTCTGATGACAAAGAAAAGTCTGGTAGAGGTTCATATGGGAAAAGTTTTAGCGCTGACGAAAGTTGCTCGTAGGAACCATGGACGTATATATACGTTTGCCAATTTTTTTTTATCTTTCGCTCACTGCAACACGATTATCAGTGCACAGGTAACAATACTCCGTCTGCAATGATAGTGCGCCGTCCTTTCGAAGCACTTAGGTCAAGAGTATTCAGCGCTCAAAGGGTTAAACGGCGAATGGGAGCAGAAAAAAATAGAGAGTCCGACGGCGGGAAAAGGTGCACGGCCGCGAAAGGAGTTTTGTCTCGATCGTCGTCGGCCTTGAATAATCTCGTCCTCGGAAATTTGATCGACACCGGTCAAACGGGTCGAGCGGACTTCAAATACGCAGGTACGAGGTTCTCGCCTCTCTCCTCCCTCACCTTGGTCCCTCCTCCCCGGGTTCGTATACGCGGGCATCTTCGGGCGTCCGAGCCTTCTTCTTCCTCTTCTTCCGTCTCTCGATCCCTTGGACGAGCCACTCTGTGTCGGAGGGAAGTCGTTCGAAGACGAGCGCAGCCGAGAAAAGCAGAAGAGCGACAGCCAGAAGATCCTCTGCCACACCCCTCCCCTCCCCGCCATTCCCTCCCCCTGGAAGAGGCGAGAGAGCACCGAACGAAGCGAAAAGGCGCACGGCCGGAATAACTCGGAAAGTGTCGGAACGATAATCTGACGGCAGCAACGTGACGGACGGGACGTACCGTCCACTTCGTGTCCACTTGCTTCTCTCCTCTCACATGTCCTGTCTTTCCCGTTCTCTCTCTCTCTCTTTCTCTCTTGCTGTCTGTTTGGCTGTCTCTCTTTGCTCCCCTTTCTGCTTCAGCTTTGCCTCTTTGTCCTGAGTCCTTTCCTCGCGCGGCCGCGCTTCTCTCGCCCCTGACAGCTTCAGCGAGATCTGAACAAGCATTAAACGTCGATCGTTCTCGCGTTACACGGGATCGACGTGGAACATAGTGTCCTCGAGAACCGCGACGCGTAGTTATCAACGTTTTAAGATCCTCGGATGACGATTCGAGACGGTAGCTCGAGCTACCCCCTTTCGCTGCGAAGGGATTAACCCTTTTGATACCGAACGACGATATATCGTTGCGTATGCCATGACGTCTAACTGTTTGCATCGCAAGAGAGCTCTATCTCAAAATAAATTTATAAAACATTACAAACGTTTCAATTTTTTCTTTTATTCCGTAATATGATTCTTGTTGAATTTTGTTAATACCATTCTTACTTCCGTTTTTATAAACTTTTTCCCAAACCTTAGCGAATTCGTCAAATTTGCTCGGTACTAAAAGGGTTAAGCGCGTTTAATGTTAAATGCGTGCGGAGACATTCTCTGTGTGTGTACGAGTCATTATTTATTTATTTATTTTTATTTACGGGCTATGACCCATTGATTTACAGAGAGGTAAAAATATAGAATGCGTTAGGTAAGGTTACAAGAGATTATTAAGCTGACAATGAAATTTTCGTGTAAGGTTGATTAAGAAAGTCGAGAGATGCCGAATAATTATTAGCCGTAGTGCAAATGCGTGTAATAGTATCGGAATTTGAAAAATGAGAAGTGTATTTTACATAAACATGTAACACTCCCTTGGCACTTTACCGAGGTTTTTATTGTATAGACCGGAATTATAAACAAGGTAACTCTTGGACACCAATTATTAAATTAATACTCGGGGTTTTCGATGGATTTTTTATATCTTCTGATGAAAGTGTAAGTAGACCTGAGAGATCTTGAACATAGAAATTTACACTTGCTAAGGGCTGTTTACAATCAATTTGGTAGTTAATAATTTTATACAAAATATATAAAAAAATATAATTATTTGAGTAAACATGAAATATTTGAGTAAGATAATTCTACGGGATTCAAGTGTTTCAATCTTTAGCATGTCCATAACCTCACTGTAATCGTGGTTAGTAGTAGTCATAGGGGTACCTAGTTTACTATATACGCCACAAATCTTAGAAATGTATGTTTCACGCTTTCAATTAACTGTTTATACTTAGTTTGCTTAGGCGACCAAATAACAAATTTTTTAACACACATTATATTCCGTTCAGGATGCGTTCAAATTTTCGCGCGCGTACTGAAGACATTTTTAACGCTTGAGCAGCATCGCGGAAGGGTTAAACGAATTTGCGAAAAGGTAATCGATTTAATGTCTTATACAAGTATATTTTGAAAAAATCATGCGTAACGGAATTATTTAAAGAAGCAGAAAAGTGTATAAGATGTAACATACCTAACTCGTCGAAAAAGATTAATGACTGACGGGAAAAAAGCGATGATAAATAGTACATTTATTACTTTATGTTATATCACTATTGTAGGAAGAGAAATTTTTCGGGTCGCGGGGCGACCAGGAAAAACTGTCAAACATGAAAGGAAAACATACTGACGGGGTAGTAAAAAAGATGGCGACGAAAACAGCGTGCGTGCTCAGACGTCTTACTCTGTAACCGGATTATTTTTAACAATAAACGATCTTTAAAAAGAAAAACATTCCATAAACCATATCCCTACACTATTATTATAAATTATGTTACGTTATATTAGCACTCAAACGATTAATGACAATAAATAATTTTAAGAACCTTGATTCTACAGTAATATTGTCCTGCTAGCCACCGTAATCTCGACACTGTGGGGCGATGCGTACAGCCCGCGTATCGGAACCGAGGAACGAAGAGCGAGGGTCCGGTGGTCCCGTTTCCAAATATTAATTCCAGTCCCGTCATCCCGAGTCATCGTCCGGGCGCGCGGGAGACGAGACGAGAGCCAGGTGCATCGGGACGGATCGAGGTCGTCGCGACGGGGATATTAATTGCGATGCGTCGCGTACGGGGCGAGGCGAAAGCGAAGTCTTTTCGATGGCTTCCCCTTCTTGTCCCCGGCGATTGATTCCGACAAGCATAACCGGACGGCGTGTAATCGGAATAATTGACGTCGATGGAAGCGCGTCCGCCGCGCGGAAAAACGATCCGTTCGAATTCCCGCGCGAATCGCAAGCAACCCTTTCCCCTAGCCGTGAGCGCCAAAAGTCGCGACTAGGGTTTTTGGTATCCGTACAAATATTCATCTGTAAATACAGTTGCGGACGTAAGTTTAAGACGAGAGAATATTACAAAACAGAGTACCATGGTTTCTGAACGTTACTTATAATACATCTTTGACGTTAGGATGTTTGTGAATTAAGAATGCTGGTGACAACAATAATAAAATATTTGTTAGCAATTAATAAAAGTTCTTAAAAGGTAACAATACCAATGAATCACGAGAAGTGCAGAAGTGCATGCAAGGGCTGCTAACTGCTAACTGACAATTTTGGCGTCCACATTTCGGCCGCTGCCGAAAAAGGGACGCGACGAAAAACTTCTAGAAACCTGGAAAGGGGACTAGGGAAAATCCCTTGGACCATTCCGTTACGTTGACCCGACAATTCTGCGCGATACCGACAATAATGGTCAGTACGCTGATTTAATTATCTCAAATATAGGAACGGTTATACGTACCCTACACATCCATTTCTATCACTAATACGATGGTATAGTACTTATTGATTGGTACAAAGCATGAACTTTGTTTATTGAGCTGTTTTTCATATACAAATCACTTAATCTTTTTCTAACCTCTTGATCTTAAACTTCTGTCAGCTACTGTATGTCCTGTATACGTATCTTCATCTGTAAAATTATCAATGCTGGACATGTGTATTAACACGTTCGTCGCCCAGCGTGATTTGGCCGAGTTTCTTGCTGGACCCAAATCCGATTGAATAGAAAACTGTGATAAAGAAATATAAAAACAGTAAAAATTTTTATTTTTTATTTTTATCTTACATATTTTATATTTATATATATATATATTATACTTCAACGCTTATTTCATTGAATTCCTTTTAAAATTTCAATTTTAAATGCTATTTAACTTTAAGAAAAAGAGCGTCACCCAAATATGGGCGACGCGGCGACGAACGTGTTAACTCTTAGTGCTCAGTCGGGTTCGTTACGGAGACATTTTGTATTTAATATTATTACTTTCCAGATGCTTTGTCATTAAGTTATTTTTCGACCTACTTTTATAGTTAAACACACGGAAGAATGTTACGTTGAAAAAGCTGAAAATTGTCTGAAAAAGGAACCGTTACGCAAGAACTAGGACGACTCTAGGGAAACCTAGCCGATTGGCAACCCTAGTCGCGACGGAGGAGAGGTGGAAAAGTAAAGTGAGGCCCAGTGAGGCGAAAACAGCTGGATACTTTTGACGGGATGCTCGAGAAGCCCATTGTGCGTCGGCCTTTGAAACGCCTCGGCTGTGTCGCCGATACGATCTAGCGAGATCAAGCGGCGACTGTCATGGCGGCCGCCGGGGATAATAAAAATGGAGGGAGGCCAACGCCGCCTGCTGGCAGGTGCCGGTGGACCGTATTATTCGGCGGCGTCTTATCGTTCGCCCGCGCATAAATCCAAAGCGGAAACAACACGCGAGCAGGTACGTCGCGTCGCGGCGGCACGCCGAGAATCGCGATCCGGGAATCGCGCGTCCCGTGTTGCTCGTGGGGATCGTACCGCGGGGCTTCCCTGTCCTCCTGCGTCGCCTCGTTACTTTTCACCCGTCCCACGACAAATTTTTCGTACTGTCACTGATGGACGATTCTTAGACCACGGGAGAAGGACGCGATCGTTTAGCGGACGGATTTAGGCATAGGCTAAGCAGGATATAACCTAGGGTAAGCATATCCAACTTGTGGCCCTCCAAGCTTTTATACGCGGCCCAAGACACTGGTACTTATTATCTGAACATCAAGAATCACACTAATTTTTACATAAACGCTTCAGTTTTATTTTTTACATTTATTCATTTATTTATTTATTTTTTATACTTATTTATTTATTTATTTTTTTTTACATTTATTTATTAATTTATTTACTGTTTATATTTATTTATTTATTTTTATATTTATTTACTTATTTATTTATTTTTATATTTATTTACTTACTTATTTATTTTTTTAATGAATTTATTTATTTATTTTTATTCTCATTTATTTATTTATTTATTTCTTGTTTACATTTATTTTTTGTATTTTTTAATTTTTTGTATTTATTTATTTATTTTTTACATTTATTTATTTATTTATTTATAAATTTCTTTGCAAATTGCCTTTATATTGAAATTTTTTTAGAAAAATTAATAAATTTTCACAAAGGAATGCTTCCAAGCTATTATAATATTTTAAGTGTTTGCGATCTGTCTCCCTACCTTCTTTTTATTGGAAGGTAGTAAAAATATTATAGCCTAAAGAGACAAAAATTGAAATCCTTGAGGTGAGATCACAATCAATGTGCATGGTATTTACGAATCTCAGGCAGTTCCTATGCAGAAGTTTCTCTGCATGAAATTTGAATGTCAACACTGGAACTACCGGAACGAGGAAACCAATCAATCCAGCTCCAATTGTAACTTTTCTTTTTTATCGTGTATTACAAGGGATAGTAATAAAGGATCTTTCCCCGTTAACCTTTCCTCTACTAAAAATGACTATAGTCATCCAACATTTGACACTTATTAAATATGACTAGTGGCTACAGTTATCTAACATTTTACACATTGGGTGCTACTATAGTCACCCAAATTTTGATACTCGTTGTATACTACCGAACATCCAGTAAACTTTAGTGGAGCAGAGTATATCTGCTATCTGCATGGTAGCCCATTGCTATTAAATCATGCTTTTTAATTGGATTTTTTAAATATATTAATTTTTTATTTGTTACGTGTTCCATGTGCTGCAACACCATTTAAGTTTAAAATGAAAAATTAATAATTTATATTACGTCACTTGTCATTCCTGTGCTTTCCCCCAAGTGAAATAAGTACACCTACGTCAACATTGCACTATAGTAAAAATGTTAATTCTAACATTGTTTATGTTAATAAAATTGTCTACTAGTGGAAAAAAGGATAATTCAATTTAATAACGATAACAATTTAATTCTATAATAGAGCTGTTTGGAATACTTGAATATTCGAGTAGCTCGAAATTCGAACCAAGCATTACTCGGCTTGCTTTATTCGAACATTCGAACAGCTCTACTTAGTAATGGCATACCAGGTATTTCCACTACACTCAAACAGGTCGCTCGTTTTAATCGCAGTATCGCAAAATAAATTGTAAATATGAAACTCCTTTAACTCTTCTTTTTAATATTCAAGTTTCATAGCCTTGCGCCCGAGAATACTTCAGTACTTCATAAAGGTGCGTTTCCATCGGCGTTCGCAAATAGTCAAATTAGTGGCAAATTAAATCGAAGACGAATTACTTCTAGATATTATTTTGTTTACACAGTTTATACTTCGAACGATTACAGTAAAGTGAGTGCCCCGTTAACAGGCATAAAGTGCCTTTACAAGATAACATGGCTCACGTTCCCAAAATCACTATACAATCATAACAGTTGTCGCGATTAACATATTTTAACAGAGAAAAATGACGACGTTCACACACAGACATAAAGTGCTTTTACAACAAACTATAACCTACCTAAGTCGTTAATAACCCACAAACGGTTGATGTGACATTAAACAAACAATTAAAAAAAAAAAAGAAAAAAAGAAAAAGATAACATGACTCACGTTCCCAAAATCATTATACAATCATAACAGTTGTCGCGATTAGCATATTTTAACAGAGCCAAATGACGACGTTCACACACAGGCATAAAGTGCCTTTACAACAAACTATAACCTACCTAAGTCGCTAATAACCCACAAGCGGTTGATGTGACATTAAACAACCAATTAAAAAAAAAAATAACATGTCTCACGTTCCCAAAATCATTATACAATCATAACAGTTGTCGCGATTGGCATATTTTAACAGAGACAAATGACGACATTCACATACAGGCATAATGTGCCTTTACAAGATAACATGACTCACGTTTCCAAAATCACTGTTACTATACAATCACACAGATGTCGCGATTAGTATACTTTAATAAAAACAAATTACGATGTTCACACACCAGCTATGGTGAATCCAATTCACACTAGTGACAAAAACGTAAAATGGTTTAATAGAGAAAATTATCTGTAAAATTAGTCGGATTTAGTTATAGTAGAACCTCGATTATTATATGAAGACATCGTCCATTGCCCGTCGACAGTATTTGGTAAGGGCAATAATGTCCATTGCTTGGAGGCAAAAAGTTCGAAACAAAATGTTGAGAGTGACGTCATGATTGGTTACCTCAATTATTGTAAAACCTAGGTTCTTGCACGAATTTTGGGCCCCGCCTTTTGCAATAATCGAGTTTCTGCAGTACTGTATGGCATCGTGTTGCGTTATGAATTGGGATACATGAATTGCTAGGCGAAAGAATGGTCAAACGCGTCTCGCATACGTGAATCTCGAGTTCAAGATTCACGATTCACCGTGTGAAGGAGGTCTTAACACACTGTTGACCGGTCACGAGTTAACCCTTTGAACAGTAACGACGTAACAGTCACGTCGTTGCGCTACAAACCATCAGCAGTAACGACGTCACTTTATTACGTTTTTATATTTATCTTAAAGCAGTGTGTACGTACTTATATATTGCGACCTACTTATTTTTGTTAGTAAGCTACTAAACTAGTGAACCAATAATCTTTGTACAGACGGCTTTTCTTTATTTTTCCTATTAGTTACTACCAAAATTGGGGGTTTTTAAAAATAAGTTTGTTTCATAAGAAAAAGTGGTTAAATAACATTTTCCTCACAAAATGTAATAATTTCTGAACTAACACAATATAATGATAAAAAAGTTATTTAACGAATTAAAAAAAAAAAAACTCACTTTTTGGAGCCTTGGAAAGTTTCTGCTCAAAGTTACAAAAGTTGAAAAATTTGGAAATTTACTGCTTAAAGGGTTAATTCGTGCCTTTCTACTAACGTTGCTGATCGGCCACAAGTAAACTCGTGATCGATCCACTTTTTTTTCGCGTCGATCACGAGTCGGGTCAGTACGTTTTCAGAGATCACACACAGTGTTCAATTCGGAAATCACAATTGTTGTTTGGCATACCACAAGTATGCTAAATTTCTTTTTCAATAACTCCTAAAATGTGTCCTATTTTACAATTTCCAAAAATTTAACAAGCATTGTAAAAAAAAAATTCAATTTAACAAACGTTGATCAATAAAAATGTTACGATGATTTTAGTAACGTGCAAATTTGCCCAAAAATGTGCGGTCCCAGTCTTATGTCATACAGATTTCTCAACGGTCCGCAATGTGTTAACCCTTTGCGGACGAGTGTCGGATATATCCGCCCAATTCTTCGTCGTTTGTCTGTCGTAAACGACACGTATAAGATACGCATGGGTATACTAGCCTAAGAAGTCAAGTTGGCCTAAGTTTGTTTGTTTATGATTTTGTTAGATTTTATGAAAAACTTATTTAAATACTGCTTAGTTTTTATAACACAAATGCGCGTCGTAACTATTTTCTTCACTGCTCCGTCCGCAAAGGGTTAAGACAATAAGGACCGCTCACGAGTTTTCTCGTGTTTAGCAAACCGAACGTTGCTGACCGGTCACAAGTGAACTCATGATCAATGCGCTTTTTTTCTGGAAGATTATACAATGCAATTGTTGTTCAGTATACCACAAGCTATGTTTTTTCGCTAATAAAACCCGTCAAGGTGTGTTTCTTTTGAAATAAAAAAAAAAGATTGTTTGAACATTGCTTCATCGATAAAAATGTTACGATGATTTTAGTAACGTGCAAGTTTGCCGAAAAACGTGCGGTCCCAGGCGCATGCCTTACAGATTTCTTAGCGGTCCGCAATGTGTTAAGAGCTTTAGATTCGAACGCAACAATCGCTGTCCTCGTCGATCCTCTCGCGGCCACGGAGCCAGTTCCTCCCTGTCGCGATATCGCTCAGCCGGCTTCCCGCCCGGTCCTCCTACAGCCGTCGACGGAAATAGACGATACGCGCGGCAATAAATATCTGCGTATTATAATTAAGCCGCATCCGAGAGTGTGGGATAGTCGTTATGTATGAGGATCCACGTAGAGGGACGACCGAACGAGTATGCGTACAGTCGGCGGCGTAAGTGTGTTCGTTCACCTATGGTGCTTGGGGTGCGTGATAATGAACAAAAATAGGTCAACGATTTCGAGATACGTTGACTTATTCTATATTAATAAAGATTAACTTTTGTGTTTTTCATTCAACGTTTTATGCAGCTCGTTTAATTGGATACCGTACCGGATGCGATAAGTGGACAAATACTTATGCAGCCGACTTGTATGTACACAGGGTAGGTTTCGATTGGCGCGAATAATAAGCCGTACGAACTAATGGCATTATTTGAATTCGCACTGTTTCATTTCAAATCTAGAAATTATTGGCGATCAACAGCAAATTAATAAAAAAAACGTATAATAAAAGTTCTTAAAGTTTTGTATGTCTATTAAATTACGATTGGAAAGATGTTTTCGTTGTTTTTCAACTATTCGAGGTATACGATTTAAAAAAGACAATAAAAACCCACGTTGCACAGAATTCTTTTTAACAGAATTGTTAGAATTATTAGAATATTAAACTGTTTGAGTAACTTCGACTTTTCTGAGATGACACATGCATAAAAAAACTAAGCAAAAGATGGGACCAGTTTTAACCAGCCTAACCCCAAACAGTTAAAACAGTAGCAGTATCGCCATGTACTGTATTGTTCTCGCACTAATCCAGTTTTCGTTCTCATTAAACGTGACCTGGTGCCATTTCGCGATTCGACCTAAATCGAATATCGCTTTAACCCTCCAAGTACTGTAACTTGCATTCCTGATTTTCATTGATATTGTATAAGATATTATAAGAAACTGATCTGTGTCGTTTGTTTCGACATCTCTAATTGTGGATTTATGGATTAATCCAAATAATTACAATAATTGGATTAATCACAAAATATTGATGACTCTGGCACAGTATATGGAGGGTTAATCGAGACCTCTACCTGCGTATAAATGTGTACATAACGATCATCGTGCGTTTGCTAGCTCGTCGAACCTCGTTGACAGAGGATCGGCGACGTGAAGTAGCAAAAGAAGTCAAAGATGGCGAAGGAGAAGGACACCTTGAGGCGACCTTCCTGCTATCGCTACTAGGAGGGATCAACCGAACTACTTTTCCCGCAAGTATTCCCGTTCTACATGGTTCCTATATATACAAGTTCTGAGCTATCTTTTTCTATCGCTGTGTCTATGTCATAGGACAACTACGTCAGCCATTTACTGATTCCAATGAGTACTGATTACTCATTATGTGAGTGAGATTACAATTGAGTGATTCTTAACCCTTTGCATTCCTCGTCGTCTCGGACGTATTCTCGGTTCCTCAAAATCACTATTTTTCTTATATATCTTGGTAACTGTACCATATTTTGATTCGATATCTTGTGCCATTTTAGCAGAAAACTTCACAGAAACATGCATTTCTGAAAAGGTTGCGCTAGGATAAGTTAATTTCCCGGAATCACTAATAAATTCTAATGTCCCCTGAGATGGGACAACGGAGTGCAAAGGATTAACACTATTCCTACCACGACCGGTCAAATGACCGTTTCTAAAATTTCGATTAGAATTTCATATGTACAACGTAATTGCCTTTAAACTTTAGACTTTTCCTCAAATACACGTATAATACATTTTTCAATATTCACTTCTTTTTACGTTAATTATTTTCTGAGAAAAATTTGCAGTCTGTTTTACGTGGGAATGTTGCGGTATGAATAGGTATACGTGAAGTGTCGGTAGAAATAGTGTTAATCCCCTTACTGATTATACTGATTCCTTACTGAGTCCCCGCTAGAGTAGGCCCCGGACCAAACCCTGCCACCCGCCTTTCCTATTTCCTTCACTCTTTTGCAACGGCTACACAACCTCGACGAAGCCGAAAAAAGTCACCGATCTCTCTGTGATCGCGATCTTGGCAACGATGGCGCGCTTAGCAACCGTAACTCGTCGCAGTTATCGGTAGTGGACAGTTATATCGACGCGGTTGGGAGCGTGCACTCGCGGATGGCGCTTCGGTGGCGCGCTGCATCGGCCAGAGAGGATCGAGCGCGGCCTTGTCAGCTCGTCCGACACGTCCGTCTGCTGCTCCTTGAGTGGCAGCGATTCATTCCGCTCTCCTTACGCTCCTCGTTCTGCGGCCTTCTTCGAGCCAGACCGACGCGATGCATCCAACTTTGTGCAACGATGTTCGTAGCGATGTGTGCGTGTGTTAACGCTTGCAAGGCGCTCGCTAATGTAATCACGCAAAGTTTCAGGAGGTCTTTTTCGACCCAAGATACATATCGCAGACGGATATACACCGCAGGTAAAAAGTTTCTGATCACGATTGATATTCGTTAAGGATTTGTATACACCAATACCTCGCTTTGCGTTTTTTCGATGTTGCGTTGCTGCTCAATTAGTACTAATTTTCATTGCGCGTCGTTAGGTTTTCGAGGTTGCGTTGTTTTGGATTCGAGTATTTGAATTTTTTTCTTGTTTTCTAACAGATGGCTCTACTTTTGTTTCTAATTGCGCCATGCCAAAAAAACTCGGTAATTCCTCTTCTAACCGAAAATCAACGTAATTTTAATACAGTTTTATTTTCACTTTGTTTTGCCAATTTTAGAGTTCAGTTTCAATCTTCGATCTTTACATGGTTTGCTATAGAAAATCTTAATTCACCTTGCGTCGTGTTTTTTTTGGAACGTAACCCCGACGCAATGTGGGGTATTGGTGTATTAACAAAAGCGATTTATTCCATTATAGGTTGATCTTTAACATTTATACCCATTTGCATCATGACTGTACTTAACACTATTCCTACCGACACTTCACGTATACTTATTCCTATCGCAATGTTCTCACGTAAAACAGACTACAAATTTTTCTCAGAAACTAAACAATGAAAAAAAAAAGTGAATATTGAAAAATGCATTATAGGTTTTTTTTGAGGAAAAGTATACAATTTAAAGGCGGTTCGATTACGTTGTACATGTGAAATTGTAATCGAAATTTTAAAAACGGTCATTTGACCGGTCGTGGTAGGAATAGTGTTAAAACACCAATTAAGTGTAATCGGTCAAATAATACGTCTATTATGTGTTTTGAGCTTACTATGCCACGAAGGCTAGCTCTATCGTACCCAGGCTTACACCTATTGCCGACGATGTTGGGTGTGAATAATTCCACCATGAAGAATCGCGGACAAGTAGAACAATTTCATCAGCCTCACAGCGTTATTTAACACTTTACCGATCGGAAGCTTGTTAATCGCCTTTTTACATGTTTCAGTTTGTAAGTTTTGTAATGTTCCCTTACACGAAGGTAATTGTTTTCAGCAAAACTGTATATATACAGGGTGTTCGGACAGCCCTGGGCTTAAATTGAAAGAGTAACTCCCTGAGACATTCTAAGACGAAAATCAAGAGTAACGATTTTGCGTCTGAGGCTTTGTTTTCGAGTTATAACTAGTTAAAGATATCGTTTAATCCGGACCGTTCGACGCTTGAGCATCACTGTGGACTCAGCGACGTTACCGACCGAGTTGCCTCGGTTACCCGCTCTCAAGAGTCGAACGATCCGGATTAAACGATATCTTTAACTAGTTATAACTCGTAAACAAAGCCTCAAACGCAAAATCGTTACTCTTGATTTTCGTCTTAGAATGTCTCAGGGAGTTACTCTTTCAATTTAAGCCCAGGGCTGTCCGAACACCCTGTATATACTGTGAAGAGATATTAAACTATTAATTACTCGAAGGAAATCATTGAGTTCGATTCATTAAAAATGCATCCCCTACGAAGTAAGTGAACTGATCGGGAATGAATTGACCCACGAGCAAAATCATGTCAAGTGATCATAAAAGAAAAATGGAAATCGTTAAAGTAAGTAAATTACTGGTCGGTAAAGTGTTAATTTTAGGAAGGAAGACGAAGTTTGACCCCATGTGTGTCTGTTGTAAGGAGTCTTTTTCTTGGGTTTATGAAGTTGAAGTGTGCCATTCGACACACCTAATGGGAGAGACCCGAATGGTCAAATAGTATATAAGGAATATTAGAAATATTAATGTCACAGAAAGTGGGAGAAAAAAATTAATTAAAGTCTGACTTTACTTGGGTCTATCAAGACCCACCGACCGTCTTACGAGAATTCAAGCGTAAAGTTATGCGCTTGTACGTTTAAAAGGTGAATTGACAATAATATTCTAAGCATTCGAAAATGATTTGGAAATGATGATACTCAAATTCTCAAAAAGAGGGTATATCTGAAAGTTTCTCTGAAACGTACACGTTTAGTGGTGGATCTTTTGTTATTTGAATATTGCAATATATATTATTAAGAATTTCATATCGACATGATTCTCTTTATGATTTTTTTCATTGGTTGTAGAAATAGTTATGGTATGCAGTACTTAATATGCATTCGAAAATGATTTGGAAATGATAATACTCAAAATATCCAAAAGGAGGATAAATTTGAAAGTTTCTTTGAATCGTACACGTTTAGTGGTGGATCTTTTTGTTATTTCAATATTGCAATATATATTATTAAGAATTTCATTTCGACATGATTCTCTTTATGATTTTTTTCATTGGTTGTAGAAATAGTTATGGTATGCAGTACTTGATATGCACTATCTATAGAAAGTCTGGAAGCATTATAGCTTGGAAAGATAGACCGGTGAAAAAGTAGGCGAGGTTGGTCTTTATAGATCGTTTTGCACCGCATGTAGCTCAAGCTATTAAATACAGTACATTGAATTCAATTTTAGTGGTAGATGCATGTATTAGTTTAATATCTTTAGTAATAAATTCGTAAAGAAAACTAAACACAACCGAAGATTTGCTAGACTTATCGTTGATAATATATTTATAGGTTAAATTGGATGCAAAGACGAAGAGGAGTTTCGAAATTTAGTCAAATGTATCGGAAGAATGCCAGAAATTTCTAATGCCAACTAAAAATAACAGTATAACTGTTTTTGTGAACTGCTTGATCAAATTATTATTAATTATTAATTTTTACAGGTAAGCACATCATTATTATTAGGTTGTTCGGAAAATAATTTCGTTTTCTGTTTTGTGAAAATGAAAGACGATTTTCTTATAGTGAATAAATATTTTATTGAATTATATATCGTCCATTTTGGTCCAATACCTCTTTGCCATTTTTGTGGCAGTAGCATGATTCCACGCTCATAAAATTTCTGTTCATTGCTGGCAAAAAACTGATTCAGGTGATTTTTGACTTCCTCATTTGAAATGAAGCTTTACCGTCTAAAAAATTTTTGGAGAGACCGGAACAAGTAATAATCGGAAGCCCTGTATTAGGAAAAAACGAAATTACTTTTCGAACAACCCAATAAATGAATATCAATTAATACTATTTTGTTTATCACAAAAGATTTATTATCATTACATTTGTCATTAAACATAACTGTGATAATTTGCTGATTTGAAAGATTTTCAAAATTTTTTCAGTGCTTTCAAACTTTCTATTGGTAGTGTACATAAGTATACCATCACTCAAAAATTTAGATCATGTTACGATTTCAAAAGAGTCTTTCTTAAGTAATGATATAAAAGAGAATTGGGTAACATATTAATGAAACATAAATTTATTTCAAAAGTTTATGAAGTTTATCAATCAATACTCTTTTGCTTATCACAAAATATTTATTATCTTTACATTTGTCATCAAACATAACTGTGATAATTTACTAATTTAAAAGATTTTCAGAATTCTTTCAGTGCTTTCAAACTTTCTATTGGTAGTGCACGTAGGTACAGCATTACTGAAAAACTTAGATCGTGTTACGATTTCAAAACAATCTTTCTTAAGTAATGCTATGAAAGAGAATTGGGTAACATATTAATGAAACATAAAATTATTTCAAAAGTTTATGATGTTTATCAATCAATACTCTTTTGCTTATCACAAAAGATTTATTATCATTACATTTGTCATCAAACATAACTGTGATAATTTTCTGATTTGAAAGATATTCAGAATTCTTTCAGTGCTTTCAAACTTTCTATTGGTAGTGCACGTAGGTACAGCATTACTGAAAAACTTAGATCATGTTACGATTTCAAAAGAGTCTTTCTTAAGAAATGTTATGAAAAAGAATTGGGTAACACATTATTTCAAAAGTTTATGAAGTCTATCAATCAATGAATATGCAATAATTTTGGAATACATTTAGGTTGTGTAATAAATATCCTTCGAAACGAAGTAATATCATATTAAATAGATCAAACTATGAATCGTAATATATAGTACATATTAATTTTCCAGAAAAGCAACACAAATCTATGAAAGTACCTTTCATTTAAAACGAATTCCACTTTTTTTTTTTATGACCACTTGACATGATTTCAATATCACTCCATGCTTCTGGTATGTGCTCATGAATAAATGTCCAATAATTCTGCAAGGTTTACATCTTGTCAGTCAATCGTTACCTCTGAAGAATTTCTGTAATACAGTTCTAATTTCAATTTTAAATGAAACTTATGCAACGTTATTTCAACATACACCCGAGTGTATACTGTTTCTAATCAAATGATTGCATATGTACGAAGAAAATTTTATTAGAACAACGATGAACGCTCCAAAAATTTTGAACGGTATTGTACACGTATGTATACCCATTTACCAATACGCGAAAACATTTTATTTATTTATTTATTTATTAGAGGGACCAAGAAATAATGTTGTTTCTGTCATTCTATCTCTGGATATTTTGCTCAAAAACCAGTTGATTTTTATCGATCTGGAATTGAAAATTTGCATACTAGATGGCAAAAGGTTGTTGACAATGAGGGTGATTACATCATTAATTAAAAATAAAAACTCGTTAAAAATTCACGTGTTTGAATTTAATTCAAGAAAATGACATTACTTTCCGGCCCCCCTAATATTTATTTATTTAATAATATTTGGTTACTTATACTTCTTTTAGTAACCTATCGGTTACTAATGGTATACTAGTTCAAAACGAAGGACATTACATGTAAAATAAAAATAAACGACAATATTTACATCACAAAATACAGTAAAATAAAATAAAGTGCATACTTCAATAATGTAGTAAATTAGACAAATTTTGATAATAATTTACAAAAAAAATTCATAGATCCAGTGAAGAAATTTAATTCAAAACTGTTCGTTTCTGTAAGTGTGCAGATACGGTTTACAGTGTCGGCATTGGCAAATCTGGTAATATATTTGCATGGCAGGAATATCCGCGATGACCTCAGTGATCTAGCAGGCGAATAAAAGTTGATGGAGGGAGGTAGTGTGGAGCAGTTAATAACACCATTAATTAGTTTGAATAAGAAAAGTATGTTCTATGTGTTTTTCAAAGCTATAAAAATATTACAAAAAGTTTCATGGTAAGAAGGTGTGATTTGTTATACACCTACAAGATTTATATGGAGTTGTTTTAATCAATATAATTTTCATAAATATCATATTTCGCAACTTGTATTTTCTTTTCTTATTATTATGTGACATCGTAACCGTTTTTAAAGAGTTTGGTGTTCCACGTCTCGAGAAGGCTGAGACCCACAGATTTATTGTTATAGATTATTTTGCAGTGATAGAAAAAACATTAACACTAAAAATTCTGTGAAACTAAATGAGTTAGGTAAATTTGCGCGAATTATAAGTTAAATTAATTATAATAAAGTTAATATTTATATATTATTTTATAAAGTTAATTAATTATAAGTTAAAAGAAATATACATTGTGTTGCCAATTAACAAATGGAACACTAACTTTATAACAATAAAAACAACTTGTATAGATCGATATACCATGTGGAACCTTGTTTTACGTTATTTTTGTGGTTTAAACTTGCGTCTGTTACCAAACAACCCAATTTCGTCGAAATCTCTAATCTAAAACGCATTCGACGCTTCACATCGTGCTGGCGGCATACAAAATAACGAAAGTTGCACGATAATCTGAATATCGCAATTAATTTGAACGTCGCCGGTAATTAATGGATCTTATAACGTTGAACGTGTTAATAACTTAAGCCTTTTGCCTCTGATCTTTCCACATGTTAAATATAAATAGACGAGACCAGGGGTGTAAGTTGATATAAGAACAGGTTAACGCAGATCAATTGGATCAAAGTAAAATACAAGAAGCTGCTTGCTTAAGCTTTTAATGAGACAGCGTGCACGAATGCGAATGTGTGCATTAGCGAACGTTATTTAACTCTTTCGATACGAAGGACGTGAGTATGCATCGGAAATTATGCGCCTGTTTGATGAAAGCGTACGCGGTCGTATTAAATAGCAGAAAAGACATTCCCATTTTTATTTACACGCGTTGTAGTGCCATCCGTTATACGATACAGCGAAATCTCGAAATGTACACTTCCGTTCTATTAGCATAAAACGTTGTAACCTGCGTTAACGTTTCCGATGAAAGATATAATAATAAAAAGTTTATTATTTTCATTATCGTGATAGAATATAAATTTTCACGGCAATTTAGACATCTGAATTATCTTGCGTTCAGAACACTTCGTATTTTTGCACGTTTTTTACGCGTTTCACCATTCACCATAGAAATGTTTCTATAGAGCAACCTTTAACACTAGACAGAGCAGTCAAAATGACCGATTGGTGATTATTTCTAGCAATCATACCAATGCACTGTGGTAAAACTTCCAAAATCTATTACGATTTTTAGCTGAAGGTATAAATAAAGATTTGTTTACTATGTGTGCATTCGATATTTTTTAATGTGATTTTCAATTTTTTCTCTTCCATGCAAATAAGTACACTTTAATTGTCCGCAGTTCTAGTGTTACTAAATTAGGCTAGAGTTACGTCGACGCGGTTTTTATTTAAACTGCATCGTATTTTTCGAAATTTCCGTCAGTAACATATGAAAAGAAAGAATAAAAGTACATTTCGGCATAATTGTGTCTGATCAAAGCAATTAATTCGAAGAAAACTGAGAAAAATTCAGAACTAATAAAAGAAAATAAATGAATTATACAAAATAATTAATTATTATTAAATCCATTAATTAGAAATAAATAAATAAATAATCATAATAAATTTATAAGAAATAGCACGATAAACAAAATTCATATTCAGTGCTAATTGGTAGATAGTGTTATACCATAATTACAGTCAAAATGAATATTAATAAGTATTAATTATTAATGAATATTAATAATAGCAGACATAGCACTCAAAAGGTTAATGTTATAGTTAAAATATTCAAAAAGTGAAATATTTGTTTACTTTAACACTTTCACGTCTGGTGACAACAATATGGTGCAATTGGTCAGCTGATTATTATTTGCCGATGACACCAACGTGGTGCCATTTGCATGCCGTTTATTATTGTTTATTGATGCCAATTTCTTCAACTAATAATCGTAAAAGAAGAAGCTGTCACGTATACTATTCACATCAAATTTGATGTGTATAAGTTATAAAGTTGCGTTACATTCGGGGAACTGTTTTGTTACCTATCATCAAAAAGAACAATATTAAATAAACGCAGAATTTTGTTAAAATGGAGATATTTTATTTTCAAGAGAAGCTTAATAAAGAAATATATTATAATTAAACTACAATCTATTTTAATGTATTTTTTTCAATAACCACGATAAATAACATTTATTTACTCGTATCATTTAATAAAAAACAGCTAAGTTTATTATATTGTAATGAATTTTATATTTTATATTTGTACATTTTAATGAACAACATTGCTAAAAGTTCCGGCGGCGGAGAAGAAAATTTCTGTGAACTGTGCGAATATGAAAGTGTTAATTAATTTAGTATGGTAAGTTCCCAAATGTTTTATAAACAGAAGATAAGAAACTCTGGAACGCTCGGAGGGGACAATTGGGTCGGTACTGCGTACCAGCACAGTACCTGAAGGGTTAACGCGGTCATACTTTCGTCCGACTTGACCGCTCGTTACCGAAGCACCCGGCGATCGGGAACGGTCTCGACCGCGACCAAACCCGTTCTCCGTTCCGATTAATTTTCAACCTGGATATTTCGCCGACACGAGGACGCGTAATTGAAAACGAAGAAAGGAATCGATTCCCGCGTATCCCGGCATAAATTGCCGATTAATCAATGTCGCGCGTGTGGCGTACGTGTGTGTATGCAAACGCATCGTGCCGGGGAACGAGATTATTAATCGATCGGCGACCGGCAGATATCTCGATCGCGATAATCGAAGAGATCGTTGCCGCTGCAAAGTACAAGGCTATCCAGTTCCTCCGACGCGTGGCCTAATTACCCGTCGTCGCTGTCCGTCGTCGGCGTCTGCGTCGGCGTCGGCGTCGCTGGAAGGCCCGGAAGGACGAAATCAACCGCGGTCGACGATGTCAGCCCTCGCAGCTCTCCCCCGTCGCGACCGGTATACACTTTCAGCCGCCCCTACCCCCCACCGCGTCCCACCAGTGCGCGCAGTTTGGCCAGCAGCCGCACAGCCAACTAATATCTCGTTCTTTTGTTGCGTTTCGCGACAATTCGCCTGCCTACGCTCGCGCAACGAATTCCAGGCTGATTATTCGGGGCGGCGGAGTGACGTCGGTTCGCTGGATTAAAATGCTGCTAGTAGGACTACCCGCGGAAATGCGAAGGGAGAAACTGTTGGGGGGTGAGAGAGAGGGGGAGGGGATGCACGGTGTGTTACCCTCGGGGAGTAAAGTTGCGTCTTCCTTCCTTCCTTCCTTCCTTCCTTCCTTGCTTCCTTCCTTGCTTCCTTCCTTGCTTCCTTCCTTTCTTTCTTCCTTCCTTCCTTCCTTCCTTCTTCCTTCTTTCTTTCGTTCCTTCCTTCCTTCCCTCCCTCCCTCCTATCTTCCATGCTTTCTTCCTTCCTTCCTTCCTTACTTCATTCCTTCCATCCTTCCTTCCTTCTTTCCTTGCTTCCTTCCTTCCTGGCTTTCTTCCTTCCTTCCTATCTGCCTCCCTTCCTTCCTTTCTTCGTTCCTTCATTCCCCCCTCCCTCTTACCTCCCTTGCTTTCTTCCTTCCTTCCTTCCTTGCTTCATTCCTTCCCTCCTACTTTTCTTCTTTCCTCTCTTCCTCCCTTCCTTCCTTCTTTTCGTCAGTCCTCCACGCTATCTTCCCGTTCCCTCTTCATCTTACTCTTCCACGCAATCCACACTCTGGTTCACGCGACTTGTTTGGCGCCGCATGGAACGCTCGTGTCAATTCGTATCGATTGACCGTTGAACCGCGGGAATAGGAAGCGTGAGGCCGAGGAATAATGGCGAGACAATTTCCCACGCGAGGTAAGAAAGTTAAATTAACGGCCAGTGGCAGGAGGGACGAGGCTGCAGGCGATCCTGCGAGGAGCGGGGACGGAAGCCGGAGGACGGCGAAAGCTCGTGAAAGACGAAGACGGGCCGAGAGTCGGTCGTTAGCGTGTTTTACGGCGGCATTAAGCTCCACTTAAACGACGCACGCAAAGTGCTCCTTTCCACACCCCCTGGCTACCTCTTCTCTCTGTTCCCGCCACCGCCGCCGCCGCCGTTGCCTCGTCCTCTCGTCTCTATCCGCCTCGTCGATGCGCTAACCGTTCCGATTCACCACCACCCACCGGGCGGAGAGGTGTTCCGTGTCCCACGAAATCGTCCCCTCGCGTAGTGCTCTGTCGATTTTCTCGTGTCTCCGCCTGGTCCACCGACGAGTCGAGCCTCGGGACGCGTTCGGTGTATAAAGCGATGCTCGTAAAACGCGCGGAATCGTAAAGGGAATCGCGTTCGAATGGGATCGAAAGGGGACAAAAAGATCGCGACGGACGGGGAAATCGGGATCGAAAGGGTGGAAGGGTTTGCAAGGAACAAGACAGCGAAAGAAAGAGGATGAGAGAAAAAGGGAGAGAGAGAGAGAAAGAGAGTGTGTGGGATCGAAGAGAACGCGAATGGCGAGAACAAAGTACGGGATCGAACCGTATCCGCGACAGAGATCAGACGTCGACCGGTGGGCGTGTACAGATATAACGCGAGCAGGTAGACAGGTAGGTACGCGTGCGACCGTGGAAGAGAACGGGAACGGGAATGGAAAGGGGGATGTGAAGGACGGGGACACGGCGGAGGGGAGCCGCAGGGGGGTTAGGGGGGAGGAACGGAGAACGCGGAGGGCACATAAGTCCGTCGCTGACATCGCTGCAACCCTCGCGTCGGACTCCAGTATCGACAGATATTTAAATGAATATTCCTCCGCTGTTAGGGATCCGCTCTTTGAAATCAAAGCAGAAGGTACAACGGTTCATTTAGACGTCCGCCGATATCCCGCGCCCGCCAGCCGGCCCGTGGATACAGGATTTCGCTTGTCACGTCATTCGAGGGTTATCGCCGAGACCGGCACACGGGCTCTCTGCTAGAGGCTATTGGAGAGAGGAGCGGCGGTCGCGTGTCCCTCGGCGACCCCGTTTGTCCGGCACACGCACGCGGACTTGTACTTTATCCGCGTCGGTTATCCGCTTTCGAGCGACGCGAACGCTCGATATTATCTCTTTGCCCTGTGTCTCGAGAGCCTCATCATCCGAGGGTCCCTGCGTCCAGACTTGGCCGCCGCTCGCTCCTTGCGCGGGCCTGTGTGCACCCCGGAACTGCAGCGACGAAGAAAAAGAGAGAAAACGGGTGTTTCGCACGGGACCTGCTGCTGGATTCGTCACTAAGGCTACCTAATAAGCTTGTGCCTTTTTGACGCATTTGTACTTACTGCTGTAAACACAGAACATCACCTGTACGAATACTTTAATAATAAAAATTGTTACTCTTTTGTCTCATGTTCTACGAGCTACACACGTGTTGTGATTTCTTTTACGTGTTCTCCATAATCCATAGATAAATAAGAATCTGTTGATAAATCCAATCACTTATGTACAGTAGAACCGTTCTTATATGAGTACCCATTATTTGAAAATCGTACCCTTATCTGAATCGTATATCATGTAATAATAGCTCTTTATCTTAAAAAATTGTAGGATTTAACAATAAAAGAGATGTGGAATATATAAATATTTAAAGAAACTGTGAACCTTTTTAATATTTGTTTAAGTAATTGGAGTTTGGCATAGTAAAAGTAACTGTTCTACTATTCGAAAATTCTTTTATCTGAACACTTTTGCCTCCCTATTAGTTCATATTTGGGACGTTCTACTGTATATGAGAATTGCGTAGAGTTCTTCTACAGAAGGGTTACCACAGAGAATGTTTAGCGCGGTATTCTGAAGCGCCTAGATGCCTGACCGTACCTAATCTCGTTTGGCGGGCGAATTCGAACGTGGGACGGATCTCTTTCGTTCTTGACGATCGTGAGCGAACTAGAAGACACCACCGGACAATGAATGAAGCCAATCAATCCCCTTCGAAGCTATAAATCTTGCGTCGACTCTCATTCTTTACACAAAGTGAAAGCGTCCGACGTGCATTTACTCGCGTTGTCGCGATACTTTACTTACTTTGCCAGCTATCGAATCGCGAAATTCGAACGAATGAGGATATGATAGATACGTTATCGTGAAGAACGGACAACGATTTCACGTCAAAATATGCCGTTGGTTATATTCTCACCCAAAGGATCATAAATAGAATGCGTGGTAAGAACAGGCGGTGTCGCGTCGAATGAAAACGCAGCAAAAGAACGTGAGTCCCTCGAGATTGGTTCACTTTTTGCTACGATGAAATGGATAAGTGTATTAAATAGATGTAAATGTATATTGTCTGAGTTTGTGTTATATAAAAGTAAAAACCAGTTGAGTTTCAGGAACTAACAAAACTGCACTACTTTGCTTTCACAAATATAAGAGGTGCATTGTAATTATCAGAAGTATCAATAATTAACTGAACATTCTATACATTAACTGAAATCATATGCATTGATTTCTCTTTTCTACCTTTTATTTAAATTGTAAAACATCATTGCATTTCATGTTCTTTTGCAACATCTTAGAAATTGTATATCCTAATCATGTTACAGCTACATGTAAACATGTTCTTCTTTTCAAACGCATGTCTTGGCGAGTTGCGCGTACAAATAAATCTTAAGGATTTTCAATTCTGTTCTTGTATCATCATAAACAAATGACTGGAGTAGGCAAAAGTATAACTGGGCCAAACTGCATAATACTAGAACCGAACGAAAGAAAGAAAGAAAATAACTAGCACGAGAGTAACTTGAATTCCTTCTTCCTCGCAACACCGGCAATAAATCTCTCCGGGCGTTTCTAATTTCTCCACCGAAATGCACGCACGGACTTACAACGCACACGCGCTGTATAACAGCGCCGAGCTGGAATATTTTTGAAAAAAATTCCCTTTTCACAATACAACCTCGTTCACTTTCCTAACCCCCTTCATGTGAAATCATCCCCTTTTTCAACTATATCTCCCTAAGAGCATCGATGTGACGAAAGGAAGGGGAAGAAACCGATTATAATTATTTAACCCTTTGACTGCTAAAGGCGTATATATACGCCTTCACGTGTCTATAATAAATATGCCCTTACATGTTTATCAGTATATACAAAAGGCCTGTATACATGTATACTTTCTAAACTTTTTGTACAATAATTTTACTGAACTGATGTAATACAGAATTTATCGATCCATCTAATGTAGTAATTGTAAATGGTAAATGTGCATTTTTGTCGATAACGACGCACAATCAACAAGTAAATATTATGCCGCAATCAGAGTTAACGAATAAGAGTTATTCATCACAATTATGGTGTATCGAATAAATTTGTACTAGCTCCTAGGGTTACGATAAAAAGAGAACGAAGAGGGAGCATGCAAGCAAATACTCGCCAACTCGTTTACATAGATCACAGACTAATTGCAAAGTCGACGACTCGACCGGACCAACGAACGTGTACACGAAGATAATACAACAAAAAGCGACCAAATGCACAATACACGCGTGCTAGGTATAATATGCAGACGCAAAGAAAAATAAAAGAGGAAAGGAAAGTCAGAAACAATGCGTGCGCGTGTGCGTGCGTGCACGTGCGTGTACTGATGCGTTGCTTGCGTGGTTGAGATATTTACCGGTAAGATTATCGCCGCGTTGCTGCGGCCACCGAAAGGAAGGCCTCGGCTGTTGCTTGCTGCGCATGTCACCCGTCCTGTGCGGCGGCTGCAGGCCGCTCGCTTTTCAAACGATCGGAGACCACTACTTACCTGAAATAGAAAAAGTAAAAGAACGGTCACAAAAATGTCCTCTGTGTTATCATACGCGTTAGATCGATCGCGATCGGTCAACCCCCGCCCCATTCCCACCCCCCCACACCCTTCGTTCGCGAGATTGTTCACATTAGCGACGGGATTTGGAACGTTTCGAATCGATTCGAATCTTTGAAATGGCGAAAAATTCGAATCACTTCAAATTTGTGAAATGGCGAAAAATTCGAATCACTTCAAATTTGTGAAATGGCAAAAAATTCGAATCACTTCGCATCTGTGAAATGGCGAAAAATTCGAATCACTTCGAATCTGTAAAATAGTGAAAAATTCGAATCACTTCAAATCTTTGAAATGGCGAAAATTTCGAACCACTTCAAATTTGTGAAATGGCAAAAAATTCGAATCACTTCGCATCTGTGAAATGGCAAAAAATTCGAGTCACTTCGAATCCGATTGGAAGCCATAAAATTCTTGAAAGTCTTGAAAGTCTTGATCACTACCACGCGGTTAAATTTTTTGGCGAGCTTCTATTGCTTCTGTGATGTCACCCGTTACATAAAGATATCTACATTGTCACACGCGTGCTATATCCTTCAAGACTTTCAAGACTTTTCAGGCTTCGAATCAGATTCGAATCTGTGTTGCAACACAATACAAGGATTCGAAGCGGCGCGAAGCTTCGAATTCAAAGACCCATCGCTAGTCCCCGACAAAATTACGCTCCTTCGGCGCGCAAAAAGATTTCCTCACTCCCTACGCGGCGTTTTTCCGAACGATGGCGAACGCTGGAAACCGCCCCCCCCCCCCCCGTAGCCATACAACCAATTCCCCCAGCCCCTCTCTTATCCACCCGTTACCAGCCATCCTAACCGGCCGTATATCTTTCCACCGTACGCCCCCGAAAGCGGCCGCCTTTGTTTCAGATATTTATGAGGCGTTTTAATTCGCGCGCCGCGTCACCCGCCGTCGCCGGGGCCACGGCTCGGCCCCGGTCGGCCGTCTCCGCCGCCGCTCGGCCGGACTCGGCGGCTCGGCTCGGCTGGCCGAACGCCTAGCGCGGCAAGGGGATGGCCGCGTTAAACCGCTACCGTCGGGGGATGAGGAGGCATAATAGGCATAAGGGTGCTCCGATAAAGCGGCAAGCCTGCTCTCTCCTCCCTTTGCCGCCCCGCGCAACCCCCCACGCTGCCAACGCGCGACCCACCCCTCCGCCCCTCCCCCTCTTTCCAGACGCAGGCCATAAGCGCGAACAAACTCTCGCTCGTATATCTCGGCTGAATGGTTTGCGCGTCGCGCGGCGGCTTCTCGGTGGGTATCGCCCGGCTACCGCGTTCCCTTTCGTTTCTCTTTCGCTCTCTTGTCGTCGCCCATACCCCTGGCGGGCCGCTGCGAGCAACGCTCGGGCCTGTCCCGCTGCGCAGTGGGCTTTTGTGTAATGTACAGCGGAAAAGAAAGTGGCCAGGGATGAGGGCTCCCTTGCGATTAGACGCTTGTGTATGGTTTGTACAGGTGAAACGTCTTGGATAATCTATACATTGTTGTTGTCAAACTGATATATGCTATGTGTACGTTTGTTACATAGCAGTTTTTATTTGACAATATTATGGCTGATGCTAGAAGCATATTCTTTTTAGCAATCACAGTTCACTGTATAATGCTTAGAGTCACGTAGCAGAGTTTTTATACGAAACTTTGGTTAGTAAAATAGACATAATAGTCGAAATCTCCGAAAAGTGCATATAGTAGATATTAGTTTGAGAACGAAGACATGTAAAAAGATATGTCCTGACTGACTGACGAATTCATCATCGCAGAACCTAAACTACTGAAGCTAGAAACATGAAATTTGGACAATGGACTACTTTTATGATGTAGGCGACCATTAAGGAAGGATTTTCTGATAATCCATCCCTAAGGGAAAGTTTGTTTGAAAATCCACTGGCATTTAGCTTTTTGGTTAGAAATGAAGAAATACGTGTTTCAACGTTTTTGGATAATCAACCCTTCAGGGGGTTAAATAGGGGTTGAAAAGTTGTTTGAAAATCCGCCGGTTTTGAAGTAAGCACTATAGAAAGAAATAAAACGCGGGCAACAGCTAGTAATATGAATAATTTTGCTGCGTGTTTTTGAAACGCATCCCTATTCGAAAGTTTCACGACACCCGTTATGTTCGATTTGAAGTTAGGAAAGATTAGAGGTCTGTTGGAAGGTATTTTGTGAACAGGGAAAGTGCTCCGTGTGTATGGGAGAGGTTCTCGTATCTGAACTAGGAGGGAGACAAGAGAGGTCGGATAATGGAGTTTTCGGATAATAGAACACTTTCTTTCGCATTATACGCTGCATTTATACAAATACAGAAAATTGTTTTAATACTTAATGATTTTATTGAAAGCAAACGAAGTTTGTAAGATATTATTTGTTTATTTATGTATACAGCATACTAGTTACATCTTCATAATCTTTCATACTTGCAGATATCACTTACAATTTGTTTCGTTTACGATTTATTAAGACGTTTTACGAATGTATTACACTATGGTAGAATGCTTATGTTATTTGAAAGACGCGATGAGTAACGATTCTTGCAACTACATCAATACTATTTTCTATCTCATTCATAGCAAAATATTCGTTTCCGACGAGTTCGAGAGGCGACTAAAATCAGGAAGAAAGCAGTCGACAATTCTCAGAATATCTACCCTTGCATGGATAATTGTCGCATCGCGGAGAAGTTAGTGCGACAATTAACCCTTTGCACTCGAGGGTTGACTGTTAGTCGTCTAATGATGTTAACTTCAAAAATTTTCAAATCCGAAATATTTACTAAAATTAGCCTATATTAAACGGCATTTAGATTAGTTAAGTCGTATTCTAAAATTTACATATATGACTGTTTAACCTCTGAGTCTGACTAATACGTAAACTGACTAAAGTCTGAAAATTTACGAAACTATCATTTGGTGACTGTCACCTCTCGAGCGCACAGGGTTAACCCTTTTACTACCCCAGCGCGCTTCGTTCGAGTGACATCGCAGAACGGGCCACCCTACCGCCGATGTAACGCAATTGAACAGAGTACTGCGCTAAAAAGTGTGCACGTTGCGCTTCGGTAAACTAGTGTTCTGACTTACATCTTTCAGTGCAGCCTTGTCATTCTCCGGATCGTCTTTTTCTATAAGTGTTACACTACGACATATTTGGAGATTTCGCAATTATTATAAATAAAAATACAATTTAGGGTAATTGATATGTCAAATTAAAATTCTCAATTTTGCTATTATTATAAATAAAAGTACAATTTAGGATAGTCAGACATCAAATTATAATTCCTAGTAATTTAATTCCGAATGGTAAATTCTAAAAGTCGGCACTCGTACACACAGATCGTCACGCGGATGCCGTCTAACGAAAGGGTTAAACGTGTACCACTGTATCACCTGCGTTTCTCCACCGTGCCTGCCTTTGCGACGCACCGGAGGACGCGTACTCGCGCGGCTCCTCTTTGCGTCTCCAGTCGAGTTTAACGATAACAGTACGTCACTCTGTCAGCCTTCGTTCCCCCCCTCCCTCCAGCCAATCCCAAGCTTTTCCTCTTTTTCCCGTCGCTGTTTCTCTCGGGTCGTAAGAGGGACCTCTCCGATGCTCTATCGTTCTACCTCCGTCTGTCCTTCCGTTCCCTTCCCCCTCCTCTTCCTCCTCCACCCCGCCACTTTCATTTTCTCTTCGTCGCTCCGGCCCTCGTCCCCTTTTCAGCGTCCGCCCGCTGTCCTTGTCGCGCTTTTCTTAACAGCCTTCACTCTCTAAAAGCCTGAGCGTGATCTATGGCAGGACGTTGCGTCACTCGGGGAACAGATGCAGGGCTCGTATATTACTCGACCATATCTACCGGGAAAACGAAGAGAGGAAAAAGACGGCTGTAGGGGAGCCCGGCGTGGGGGTGGAAGGTGGGGGGCAGCGCGAGTCGAAGAGGCGGTGAACGTGTTCAGGGAAGAGTATCGAACAGCACAAAATCCTGTAGGGAGCTGGTGAGTTGGCGAGCGAGGTCAGGGGCAAGCGACACCTATGATTCGTCGATTTCGGTCAATAACGAGAATCCGTATGCCTTATTCTTATGATTGCGTTGAGAAAAGTGGGACTATAGCGGCTAGGATCAGACTCGCCAACTTACCAGCTCCCTACAGTACAGCAGCGCCCCACTTTAGCGGGACCGAATCCGGACGCATACGTGGGGAGGTGACTTCCTTGAATTCAACCCTTTGCGGAAGGCGATTCTCCGTCCTGAAAAGTTGCCAAGTGCAAACCACTGAAATTGAACGGTACCCAGAATTTACTGGTTAAATAAACAGTACTGAAGCTCCTAAATACCAATATTTGTGAAACTGGTATCACTTGACTACCCAGAGTCACCTCCTGAATGCAAAGGGTTAACTAATACACGCGGACAGATTGCACGAATATCGAACTTCATTTGTTTCGGAGTCGAATGAAGTTCACAATCATCACAATCGAAGCTCACCTCGAGATTTCCAAGAAATGGTGTTGATAGCGGAGGACGCTAAAGCGGGTAAAATACGGACGTTAAAGTGGGCATTACTGTAGGTCATGTCCTTTATCAGCTGGCACTTTACCAGTTGTACCATCTTTATTTCACAAAGTATTGTACTATATTAGTGGAACCTTATTCAACGTAAAAGATAAGACAAAAGAAAGTGCTTGCAACCGAAGTGGATCACGAGCGCGCGCGCGCGCGTTTGCGAAAACTCTAGCCAGCTGTCCGCGCGTACAGACAGGAGAGAAAGTGGCGGGAAAGGGAGCCGGGAGAGAGGGGCGGTACGAAAACGCGCGTCGGCAGGGTAGACACTTGGAGAATCCCATAAATCAGGTCAGGGTTGGCGACGGGGGTGGCTGCGCGGCGGTAGTTACAGGGAGGGTGGCCAAGGGAGCAGTGCGGAGCTAAAGGGGCCAGCTACGACTCGGAGGGAAGCCGTTAGGTAAAGGTCGACGCACAACAAACCCACGCCGAGGACCAGAAGCGGCGCGCGCATGCTCGTAAAACGTTTGGCGCCAATTCCATTCGACGAAATGGATCGCTGTGTCTAACGGGGACAAGTGGTGCCGAGATGCGTCGCTGATCTTTTTACGAGACCTCGTAGAGCTTGAAGTATCAGAGGTATGGATACTTCTTGGATTTTCAAGCGGATAGTTAATAATGCGCAAAATATTTGAGGTTAAACGGTAGTATTATAGTTAAGGTTAACCTCTAAAGGTGGAGGTTAGTTTTCGTTTGGTTCAGGTTTAACCCCAGGATTTCTGCAACAAAGGTCGTCAAGGTTTTATATATTCATTCAAAAATGATTTGTTTCTTCTTGTAATGAGTTTCAAGCTTTTGGCGCCAATTCCATTCGACGAAATGGATCGCTGTGTCTAACGGGGACAAGTGATGCCGAGATGCGTCGCTGATCTTTCTACGAGACCTCGTAGAGCTTGAAGTATCAGGCGTATGGATACTTCTTGGATTTTCAAGCGGATAGTTAATAACGTGCAAAATATTTGAGGTTAAACGGTAGTATTATATTTAAGGTTAACCTCTAAAGGTGGAGGTTAGTTTTTGTTTGGTTCAAGTTTAATCCCAGAATTACTGCAGCAAAGGTTATCAAGGTTTTATATATTCATTCAAAAATGATTTGTTTCTTCTTGTAATGAATTTCAAGCTTTTGAGTTATAACTAAATCATAGTCCAAATATAACAATAATAGACGTTTTTAAAGAAGTTTAATTTTTATTCTATTTATGCTTCCGATTTTGTGTTTGATATAAATTTCAGTACGATCAAACTATCCAACGTAATTAGTAAAGATGTTACATGATACAAAATTAAATACACTGTAAAACATTGACGGGGTATAATTAATAAAAATTCTATATATATTGCAAACAAAAGAATAACAAAAGGAAGAAACGAAAATTTGATTGAAATGCCCTGAGAATACATATTTTTAGAAAGATCGTTGTAGTTTCTCATCCAACAATGTAAGATAGTGGTTTTGCATGCAACCTAAGTATTACCAGTAAGTCCTCTATTCAAAGGATACATTTTCTTTAAAATCAATCTTCTACCAAATAAACTGTAAAAAGCATTGGTTCTCACTTTTAACGAATTTGAGGAACTTCCACGTGATAGTTCAAGGCTCAGCAGTTTTAAGGTTAACCATCATTGCGATTATGAGAAACTCAGAGACCTTTATTCGCTACTCACTCAACTCTGCCACTGGTCTCGAATGATTCCATAAAAATTCATCGATTCGCCCTTTGACAAAGTCAAACCTTAAAGGTCGAACGTGTTTACGAATCGATACCCGCGAAGCCGGAGGAAAGGGCGGAAAAGAAAAGCGAAGAGGAGACGCGACGAAAAAGAGGGCGACGTTGAAGAAGCTTCGAAGGGACCCCAGATGGAATCGGTGCAGTTTGGAATATTGGAAAACGTCGAAACGTGCGAGAAATAGGGGTGGCGGAGGGGCGCAGAGGGGAGGAGGAAGCGGAGGAGCGCGAGCGGGCCACTATTTATGACGCGTACGTGAATTCTTGGAACGACGGGGATACGGCGTGTTCGTGTCACGGCGTCGCCGAAGAAAAAGAACGATCGAGGTTCACCGAGGGACTCACTGAGAGGGCGGCTACGACGCGAGCCGGTCTATCGTAAAAAGCGGGGACGAAAGGATGCGCAAGATAAACCTGCAAAAGTTCGTCGACTCGACGATGAATTTGTGGGTACGAACTGGATCTGTTGATTCACGAGGTACCCGAGTACTCAGGTACTCGTAAGATATCAGAACGAGCGAAAGCTGTCGGGGTACCTGAATATCCGTAGGATAATACTGCAAATTATCCAGGTACTAGGATAGCCATGAGGTACCAGAATGAACAGAAACTACTCAGGTACTAGGATATTCGTAAAACACTAGAATCAATGAAAATTATTCGGGTATCGCGGAGTTAGCGAGGCATCTAGGTGGATGAAAAATTATCAGGGTACCTGAATATCTATAAGACATTAACGTAAATGATTGGGATGGAAATTATTTAGGTACCTGGATATTTGTAAAATACTGAAATGAATAGAAGTTACCTGGGCACTAAAATATCTGTGAGATATCAAGGTGGAGGAAAATTACCGATCTACCTGTGTATCTATGAAATACTAGACCAAAATTATCTGGGTACTCAGGTACTTTTCTGATACCAGAGTGAATGAAAATTACTTAGGTGTCCGAATACATGTGAGACACTAAAATGAATAAAAATCATCGAAGTACTAGAATATCTGCGAGAGATGGAGTAGTTACCTAGGCAAGTACCTGAGTGTTCGTGTGATACCCACATTAAACAAAAAGCAAAATGACATTTATAAGGTACTAGGGTATCCTAATGGAGTAGAGTATGTCTATCTGTAAGGTACCTAAATGAACTAAATTTATCCAGATACTAAGACACCCATGAGGTATCAAAATAGACGAAAGTTACTTAGGTACCTGCATTCTTGTAAGATGTTAAAATAAATAAAAATTATTCGGGTACCCGAGTGTTTATCAGATATGAAAGTTTATGAAAGTCATCGAAGTACCTGAATACAAGTACAAGTGCAAGAAAATTACAGTTTACAGGCATTATGTCTACAGTATGCTTAACAGCATCCAATGCGGATTTTAAATTCCAACAAGAATTAATACGAGCACGGATTGAACTTGGTCTCATCGTTGCTCGTCGTGTTTATCGGGAAGACTTCCATCCCTCGCGGACGCTAAAGGTCTCGCAGAGTGATCAAAGCTCCGAGACGCGCAGAGGGAAAAAGCGATGCCTCGATTGATTCATTGGACGCGCGTGCCTGGTTTCAAATCACCAGAATAGAATCCGTTGCCTTTGGAATGCCAGGCTCACGGCTAATCCATCGAGCGTCTTTATTGCTCTGTGACATTTATAAAACGCCGGAGAGGCGAGGGCTCCCTGCGATCGCGCTCATTCGTCACCGATTATAAATCGTCAAGTCCCCCCCCCCTCTGCCCCTCCTCTTTTTTTGTCGCTCCTCGTCATTCTCGTTCTCGTTTCTATCGTACGTTCTCGTTTCACCGACTCCGCGACACTTTCCATAATTTCTGCGACCGTGGCTCGTAGCCGACCACTTTCCGAAAATAACGGATGTTCGACCAACCGTCAAATTTTCATGAATTTCCACCAAAAGGTGGGGTGACACTCCCGAGGAAAGTGGAAAAGGTTGTTTCTCGTTATGGCTCAGCATATGTAGCTCCCGAAGAACGTTAGAATTTATAGGTGTTGTTAATATTTCACAATGTGAGTATTAATAAATACTTATGAATTTATTGGATGACAAAACTTTTCAATTTCACGTGACATAAGTGTAAATTATTGTGTTGATTATAAATTAATGTCGGAGTAATCAAGATGTGTTAGAAGGATGAGCATAAAGAAAGAAAGTTATTTGAAATGGATAAGGATTATTTTAATACTTTAATATTTAATTAAGGATTATTATTTTAATGTTTATGATTTCTTTGTTCAATAAATATGTTAACACTAGAACTATCGACAATTAAAATGTACTTATTTGCATGGAAGAGATCAAATTGAAAATTACATGAAAAAAATACTGTATACATAGAAGAGAAATCTTTATTTAGACCTTCTGCAGAAAAACATAGTAAATTTTAGAAGTTTTCCCACAATTAATTTATAAGGTTGAAATAAGTAATCACTAATTGGTCCCACTATTGGTTAAGTAAATTTAAAATCACATCAGGATTATATGGTTAAATTGAAAACTGAAATGTTACATTAAATAAATATATAGTAAGCGTTAAAATTACATTAAGATGGTATTCTGAATTTAACACTAGATTTACCCCAATTTGACGGGTTTCGTATTTCGTGAGCAATTACTATTATTCCTAGCAATTTGTGCTGATTTTTATTGATGGAATGATACGAATATACCCAAATCTATTTCCCTCTCAGTTCTACAATTTCAAATTGTATATGAGGTATACTTGTTTCTTAGTATATGTATATAAAAAACAGATATACAACAAATGTTCGTAAATTTAGTGATAACAACAGGGATTTTTATTTCGTTTAAGTGTAATTTTTGCGGTGCAAGAATATTTCTGTGACCGATTACACAGTACTTCAAATACTTATCTTACCCAGCTCTGGCCATAACTCCAGAACTTTATCGCGAACGCAGGTAGAGTTCTAGAAATTACCGAGTATCTTCTTCCTTTAGCTCCCTTGGCTCTGAACGAGTTGACAGGTAAAGTGGAAAACATTAAGTGGGAGTGAATTTTACACAAAGATTCTTTAATTCAATAGATCGTGACGTTATAATTCTACGTCATAATACAGCAAAGTTATAAACTTTGTTATAGAAGAAGATAAAAGAACATAATTGTGCAATGCAAATATACTGTAAACCGTATCTGCACACTTCTGGAAAATACCAGTTTTGAGTTAAATTTCTTCACTGGATCGGTCAATTCATTTTGTAAATTGTTATCTAAATTTGTCTAATTTACTACATTATTGCACAATGCACTTTATTTTATTTTATATTCTATTTTGTTTTATTTTGTCGTGTAAATACTGTAATTATTCATTCTTATTTTTTTTTTTGTAATGCCCTCCGTTTTGAACTAGTACACTCTACATATGTTCACTAATGAGTAAATTGTTTAAATAAATAAATAAATAAATAATTTGGTAGTAAAAATATGTTGTACATAACAGTGTATTATTTAAGACAATCTTTTACTGTACTATGCAAATTTAGCTTAGTTCAATTTCTTTTATTATCCCTTTCAGTTCTCCCCATTCGTATATCTCCAACGTTAAAAATATTTACTTATTGTTAAATATTTAATGATGAGTTTATCATTATTGCAAACATAATCTTAGATACTGTTTTCCATTTAGGCTCATTATGTAAAATTTGTTTATTCATGATGCACAAAAGATAAAATTCTTAGTTTTACTCCTCTCTTATAAGTTCTAAATTAGTTATTCTAAGGAAAGTGGACTTACACCACTTTCCCAATCAATCGTTACACAATTTCGTTTATTGACGAATTTTTAATTAATCCAAGCATATGGATATTTTAAAATACCAAGTATGAATTGTTTATAAATAAAATGTGCACAGTAAGTTACAAATAAATTATGTGATTTCACAATTTTTAAAAAAATGTACTTACACCATTTCCAAAAAAAAAAACAATCCATATAGTTCTTTCCTTCACACAGCGTTGCGGCTCTAACGCCATCACTAACAAAATTTTGTCTGAAGCGTTGTAAACGGAACGTGTTCGACTCGAATCGCGTTGGACACGAAACGTGTCTGCACGGATAATATAAATTCACCTTAAACCGACAGTCATTCCTTTCAGAAAAAAATGTACCCTTTATTTCGAACAGGTATATACAACACGGTTAGCGTTAAACCAGTCGAAGGATAACCGAACTAACCGTGAAAGGTTGATACGCTGCGCCCTCCCTCACCCCCCTTACCCTGTAGAACGTACAACCAGAAGATAAGGCTTGCTCGTTGCGTCGAAGCGTCCCCGAGCGGCCGTCCCGGAGCGTCGTGAACGTCCCGGAACGTATACACCGATGCTTCGACTGCGAGCACCCCCCCTCCTCCCCAACCCTGTTCTCCCTAACGACCACCTCTCGCTCTCGTACTTCGGAGTACCGTCGACACCCGGCGTAATATCGCGCCTGCTCTTCTTGCCGCCGTTACGCCGAGTTTAGTTCGCAGACGGACGGAACGCGAAGTGAACGCACTCGCAAAACCCTCCCTCCTCGTCCTCCTCCTCGTCTGGCCGCCCGTTATCCGGCTACACCTTAAGCAAAGCGGAAGAGAAAAGCGTAGATAGGGGCGCGGAGGGTGGAGGCGGTTCAGGGTGTATAGTATTCGCCAAGGAAAATAGAAACGTCGGTGGCTGGAGGCCCGTTTAATACTCGTCTCGATGGGCCAGTGTTTCCGGTAATTGCTAGGTTAAACAGCCCTCCGACATGCATCCCTCTTCCTACCCTCTGTTTCCCTCTCTTTCTCTCCCTTCCTCCCTCCGACATGCATCCCTCTTCCTACTCTCTGTTTCTTTCTCTTTCTTTCCCTTCCTCCCTCTCTCTCTCTCTCCCTCCCTTACTCCCACCCTCTCTTTCTTTCTTTCTCTTGTTCTTTCTCTCTCTCCCTCTCTCTTTCTCTCTATCATTTTCTCTTCCTTTCTGTATTTTTCTCTTACTCTTTCTTTCTCTCAGAGATACACGGCAGGCCGGTAATATTGCAATACGATTCCGAAAAACGCGAAGTGCACAAAAAGGCGTATTATATGATGGTGTAAAAATGTATAATTCATTACCGATAGAAGTAAAACGCTGCGAAAGCATTGTATAGTTTCGAAGTATGACAAAAGAATATGTTGTATTGGTCATCAGATAATGCCTAAATGTAAATGTATTGTAAATAGCTGAGAAAGCTAATAAATATCAATCAATCAATTTCTCTGTCTTTCTCTCTTTCTTTCTGCATTTCTCTCTTTCTCTCTCCCTCTGTCTCTCCTTCTCTCTCTCTCTCTTTCCCTTTCTTTTTTCTCTCTGAATCGCCACTTTTCGTGCTTCCCCTATCCGAGGCAAGCTTCTCGATATCCTGGAATTTTCTTACCCTTGAAAATGCACACAACTCCGACGCGAGGGACGAAACGTTTTAACCCTTTCGCGCCGAGCGCCACAGATATGCGGCATCCACGCCACGACTTCTGGGTACGAGCGCCGCATATATGCGGCATCGAAATGATCTGTACAAGTGCCATTTATAGTTTTTTCATATTAACACTAGATTTACTGAATCTGCCATTTTGACTCATTTGAAGGGTATTTTTAACGGATAAAAACAATATCCGTAAATCTAGTGTTAAAAATGTAAATATAGTTACATTCGAGCATATACAGAAATCACACGCACTGTGCATTTTTTCTGGCGCGAGTTTCCGTTCAGTGACGGTACTTCGGCGGACGGGGCTGCCGTAGCGAAAGGGTTAATTAAGTAACTTGGTGTGTAGTCTTATACGATTAGAAAGACTCGCTGTCGATTTCACGACGGCGCGAACGTTGCTTTGAGGAAACAGACATACAGCGATGGTCATTGTGTCGCAACCGACATCGCCGCACCATCAGCTTTCGCTAATATCGGTTTACATTTGTCTGATGTTAACGGCTTTTCGACACTTTTCGAGCTTGCCGTTGCGAAAAGATGCGGTCATGGAGGACGCTTCCATCCGCTTTTAGGGCTTCATTTGGATGTTGGGGAAGAAGACCACGCTTGACCACGTATGTGTCTGTTGTAAGGAATCTTTTTCTTGGGTGTCGATTGTGAGATATGCCATACGGACCCGATGAGGAAACAGATAGTGGAACAGAAAGGGTGGAAGAGAGAAAGAGAGGCAGTTTATTAGCGATACCTAATCGTTGCAGTGCAGCAGGAACGAAGTATCCCCGCCCTGTTCGTTTCGTTATTGCCGATCTCGGTCGAGCCGTTCCTTTTGAAGGAGGCCGAACGAGCCGGAGCAAAGTCGGTTGGAAGGAATGCGCAGAAGAGGCGAAGCGGTTGCGGGAGGAAAGAGAGAAAAGGAAAGAGAGAGAAAGAGAGAGGGAGAGAGTAAGTGATGGCAGGAGGGGGCAAGGTAAGTAGGTATAAAGGAGCGTGACTGGACGTGAGTTCAATACGCGGCCCTCGAGCACAGCTGTCATTGACATCGCCGCAATTCGAAACTGACCACGACAGCTAACCTCCGTACCGGCGGACCACAACGGCGGAAACTTATACCAGCCTTCCGATTGATACGTCCCGGCCACTCACCATACGCCGAGGGGGACGGATTAGTTGGCGGATGGCAGCAGTCCCGCACTCTCTCCCTCTCTCTCTCTTTCTCTCTATTTCACCACTATATCTTCGGTATTCCGTACTGCAGGGAGCTGACAAGTTGGCGAGCTTAAGGAATTCTGGTCTAATTGATCGTAGCCTCTATAAGCCCATCTTTCTCAACACAATCACAAAAATATGGCGCACATATTTTCGCCATTAGTCGAAACAGAAAATATCGATGAATGAGATCGTGACGGAAACAATTGCGTGGTGTGAATGAAGTACTGCAGGGAGCTGATAAGTTGGCGAGTTTAGGTAATGCTGGTCTAATTAGTCGCAGAGTCTATAAGCCCATCTTTCTCAACGCAATCATAAAAATATGGCGCACATATATTCGTCATTGGTCGGAACAAAAATATCGATGAATCAGATCGTATTACATTGCATGACGGAAATAATTGAATGGTACGAATGAAGCACTATAGGGAGCTGGTAAGTTGGCGAGTCTAAGAAATGCAGGTCTAATTAGTCGTAACCTCTATAGGCCCATCTTTCTCAAAGCAATCACAAAAAATATGGCGCACATATTTTCGCCATTGGTCGAAGCAGAAGAAAATTAACAAATTGCGTATAACGAAAGCAATTGAGTGGTGCGAATAAAGTACTACAGGGAGCTGATAAGTTGGCGAATTTAGGGAATGCGAGTCTAATTGGTCGTAGCCGCTATAGGCCCATCTTTCTCAACACAATCATAAAAACGGATTTTCGTTACTGACCGGAACGAAAACATTGATAAATCGGATCATGCGACAGCGCGTGACAAAAACAATTAGGGTGGTGCAGATGAAGTACCCTTCTTGCCCCTATGGTATTCCGGACGCCAATTTACCAGCTTCTTGTAGTACCTTGGTTAGATTTCGTTCTCCTTAGCGGACAAACCGAAACGATGCCCTTTTCCATGCACGCTATACAATAAGATCTTGTAATAGCGATTCGTGAATCGTGATTTACGTAGACGAAACGCGTTTGACCATTCTTTTACACAACAGTTCGTGCGATGCAGTAATTAATGGTAATCGGAATATTGTAATCTCCCGTCTCTCCATGCAGTAGTAACGTTCATTATATTTTAGCGAAAAAAACATATATAACTTGTGTTGTTTTTTTCCTCCAAATTAAACCCATCGAAAACCCCGAGTCTCAATTCAGTAACTGGTGTCCAAGAGTCACCCTAATTGTAATTTCGGTCTATACAATAAAAACCACGGTCAAGCGCCAAAGGAATGCTTAAGTCCATTCAAGTGCTGTTTCCAACCCTCCCTCCTGCATAACAGTATGTCTCTCCTTTCTTTCCTAACTAAGAACGACGAAGACTAGAAGTACTCTTTTCATTCAACAATAGGTCAATCTCCCAGTGGTTACACTTAACCTCAGTTCCGATAACAGAGCCTTGCATCCAGTCACTGACCATTCCAACCTGTTCACGTAGATAAGATTTCGCCATCACTACCTAAGAACAACAAAGACCAGACGAACACTCTTTTTATTCAACAAGAGATTAATCTCCCAGTTGTTACACTTAACCTCAGTTCCGATAACAGAGCCTTGCATCCAGTCACTGACCATTCCAACCTGTTCACATAGACAAGATTTCGCCATCACTAGCTAAGAACAACGAAGACAAGACATTCTCTTTTTGTGCAACAAGACGTCAACCAATCTCCCAATGGTTACACTTAACCTTAGTTCCGATAACAGAGCCTTGCATCCAATCACTGACCATTCCAACCTGTTCACATAGACAAGATTTTGCCGTCACTACCGAACATCGTGTGCTCCGTGCGCCTCGGGGAATTAGGAGGCGCAACGTCGGCGCCCCTAGAGGATAGCCCTCCGGGCCCTTTAATAGGTGGACGCGGCAAGTAAGAGGATTCGGAAACAGCGCAGTCATTGTGGGACCGCGCGACCCAGCCTCGGGCCCGCGGTAGGTAGTCCTTTCTCGATTCATCGAGGAACGCGAAAGGCAGCGAGCTAATAAGGACCGGTACGATAATAGCGAGCTGGAAAAAACGTGGCAGGGGAAAGGGGGAGGAGGGTAAGGGAGGGACGGAGAACGGAGCTGGTACTATGTGGAACGGACGAAGGAGGAGAACGAAGTCGGTGTGTGCCCGGAACGTAGCCGGTCGATCCTTCTCGCTTGAGAAGGGCGAAGAGGTGATTGATGGAACGTCAGTCATGGTGCAGCCATCAATCTCTTGTACCTATACCTTTATTATTTATTATCCTTGCCGCTACGGATACTTCGGTTCAGGTACTCTGTATTTCTCTCTTCCTTCGATTCCTGCCACCCCGCCTCTCTACCCCGTACCCTGCCCGCCGCTATGCGCCCGATGCATCGGCGAGGCCCAAAGGCTGGCCGGTGACGAAGCAACAACCTTCCAGCTTACGAGAACGTTGCACGACGCTGCTGTAGTCCGCTTTCCATCGCGAAATTGTGTTCTTGAAAGATGTTTCTGTTCTGGACGCCTCGATCTATTAACATTTTGTTGGCAGGTGACTCCATCGTGGCATCATGCGATTGCCAACAGTCAGCGGTGCAATAACGTCACTGCAGTATCATTAGATCCTTATTTTTAATGAAATACAAGTTTTCTATATCTGTATACATAGATTGAACCAAACTAGAAATTTTTCCTTCGATGTGACGAAAGCAAAATGTTACTCGTAAAACTAATTAGGTGTTAAGGTGTGATTCCACTGAGGCAACATTTAGGCGACATGATTAGCATGCGGCAATCATGTATGTGATAAAGTACAATCTCAGCGAGACATGTAAGTATTGTTACCAAAGGCATGATGCATGTTAATGATGTTGATTCAGTGAAACACTGGGGAGAGCATGTTCGCGATATTGGATGGCGATTTTTCCATGCGACACCAAGGTTGTGGCATGCTACAAGTTGCATATCAGTAATAGGCAACACTAGATAACATGTGGTGTGCTACAAGTCGCATAGTGTTGCCTGATTGTCAATAGAATCATGTCTTTGGAATTAATGTGCATGTTTGAGGCGTTCGGGTGTTTTAAATATTCGAATATTCGGATAGACAAAAATTGTCTGAATATTTAGAGTCCACAGTGGAGAATTTAGGTATAAACTAAGCAGGTTATAGTATAGGGCGACAGTTTTTAGAGGGCAGTGAATTTTAGGAAAATTTCTTCCAAATTAAAAGATTTTCGGAAAGGTTAATAAACTTATACAGAAGAATGCTTTTGAACCTAATGTTTTAGGTTTTGACGATCCTCCTCCCTACCTTTTATTGTTATTGCGAGGTAGTAAAAACATAATTGCCTAGGGCGGCAAAAAGTTAAATCTTCCCCTGAGTGGTCGTAAGATTTGAAACGATAGGACAGAGGAGAATTTCGTTTCGGGAACCGAATATTTTTCGAATTATTTTTGGATAACATCGATGAAATCCGTCACAGATTTGACGGGCTAAGTGTAGATGAAAAGCACTCTATGAAAAAATTTAATATCATACTGACAGGCCCCGGCCGTCGTTAATGACCCCGCAGTCGATGCGACGATAAAACCAGATGAAGAAGAAAAATGATTGGAATTTGTCAGAGGTGGCTAGTTGACTTGAAAATGACTGAAAAACGATAAGCTCCTAAATCGAGATTCTTAATTAATTTTTTGAATTGGATATTTCATAGATGGTCGAGTAGTCTTTGTTCACTCGGGTATCCTATAGGTGTTTAGAGTATTTAGTGAATCAATAGTGGAAAGATTGAAAAGATTGATGAGAATAATCAATTTTCAAATTCGCTGTAGTGTATTTTCTCAAATTTGTCATAATTTCTTATAAAATTATGAAGATTTGTGCTACTTATATCAAATATTCCTTTATATTTTATTCGTGTTTGTAAAATTCAATAGTATCTTAAAATCGACATAATTTTCTTGCTTTATACATATTAATTACTGTTTTATTAGCGAAGGGACTTAAATTTTTCGCCTGATTCGCTTCGAAGTTAACACCACATTGAAATCAACTTGCTCATACCATACTTTGTCCAGAATATCTGTTTGCCAATGTAGAAATGCGATATTTATATAAATAAAATTTAGTGCTTCCATTTGCCTAAAAATTAACATTATTTTCCCCGAGTTTAATTTTATTTGTCTAAAAATTAATTTTATTTACCCCAAGTTTAAATTTATTTGCCCACACTTTAATTTCATTTGTCTAAAGATTAACTTTATTTGCCCTAAGTTTAAATTTATTTACCCAGAATTTAATTTCATTTGCCAAAAGTTTAACTTAATGTGACAATACCATAAATACGTAAAAATGCGAAATCTGTTCATGACCTTGTACCAACAAAATTCGACGTTCCTTCTTTTTTTGAAGGTCGTGAAACCCATCGCAACACGCGACAAAGGAGCTCATGGTTGCCGTGTATCCGCCGCCCCCGTTGTTCCTTTTTACGAGCACAGTCGCACGATCCCCGCGTGGACGCGTCCGGACGAATCTCACTATCCGTTCGCCCCTGCTGCGTCACGAAACAAATGCGCTTTCAGCCAATCATCCCGGGGCCGTCCATAAGGACGACGATCACGATGACGATCACGATGACGCGGTGGAAGATGACTCTTCGCAGCTGTCAATCCACCGCGTGGCCACGGGAAGCGTCCGATGATCGAAACTCGGTTTCGAGTCGGCCACGGCCGATACGCGTGCACGTACACCTCGATTCGATCGAACGAACACCCTCGTCCCACGGAGAACGGAAAACGTGCTTGTTGTTTGGAGCCTAGCAGTGGCAATCGAAGCACACTTCGAGTCACTTCGAGTTATGTGTACTGTTATGCAGAAGGGTTGGAAACAACACTTAAATAAACTTAACACTCTCTTGGCACTTTACCGAGGTTTTTATTGGATAGACTGAAATTACAGACGAGGTAAGTCTTGGACACTAATTATTGAATTGAGGCTCAGGATTTTCGATGGGTCCTTTATATCTTTTGATGACAAACTAAAGTCTGGTGGGGGTTCATATGGGAAAAGTCACGCAGGTGGGGCCAAGGACTGTTTTGACCGTCTTACATTATCTATTCTGCGACTTGTCTACATCGATAGACGATGATTAATTTAAAGAACGTAATAGAAATGCATGGTATAGCAGAACGAACATCCTTGTCAAACGGAGAACGGAAAACGTGCTTGTTGTTTGGAGCCTAGCAGTGGCAATCGAAGCACCTCGAGTCGCTTCGAATTTTGTATAGTGTTATGCAGAAGGGTTGGAAACTACACTTAAATAAACTTAATACTCCCTTGGCACTTTACCGAGGTTTATATTGAATAGACTGCAACTACAGACGAGGTAAGTCTTGGACACTAATTATTGAATTGAGGCTCAGGATTTTCGATGGGTCTTTTATATCTTCTGATGACAAAGAAAAGTCTGGTAGAGGTTCACATGGAAAAAGTTTTAGTGCTGACGAAAGTTGCTCGTAGGGACTATGGACGCATATATGCGTTTCCCAATTTTTTCGATCTTTCGCTTACTACAACGCGATTGTCACTGTACAAGTAAAAATACTCCATCTCCAGCGATAATGCGCTGTCCCTTCGAAGCGCTTAGGCCAAGAGTATTCAGCGCTCAAAGGGTTACATAAACATGTAACACTCCCTTGGCACTTTACCGAGGTTTTTGTTGGATAGACTGAAATTACAGACGAGGTAACTCTTGAACATCAATTATTGAATTGAGGCTCAGGATTTGCGATGGGTTCTTTATATCTTTTGATGACAAACAAAAGTCTGGTGGGGGTTCATATGGGAAAAGTCACGCAAGTGGGGCCAAAGGATTGTTTTGAACGTCTTACATTATCTATTCTGCGACTTGTCTACATCAATAGACGATAATTAATTTAAAGAACGTAATAGAAATACATGGTATAACAGAACGAACATCCTTGTCGAACGGAGAATAGAAAACGCGGTCGTGCTTGTTGTTTGGAGCCTAGTAGTGGCAATCGAAGCACACTTCGAGTTGCTTCGAATTATGTATACTGTTATGCAAAAGGGAAGCTTGGAAACAGCACTTAAATAAACTTAATACTCCCTTGGCACTTTACCGAGGTTTATATTGTATTATTTTTATTGATAGTTAAATAAATTCGTTAAATTATATCGTGATATTGCGGTAATGGTTTTAATTGGCCTTTTGCAATATCAGCAGAAAAGAAAGGATAATAATGTCTAGACTTCGAATTGGCTATTCCAGGATCATCCACGAATATCTCCTAACTGAAACAGACCCACCTTACTACTACAACTACACTGTAACTACTACAAACAACAGATCATCATCCAACACCTACTATAACAACGCAAACAATACAAAAGCCAAAGAAGAAAATACTTTGACTTCTCAGAAGCACCAAAAAGAAAAACGTTATCAGCTACCTAAAAGAAACCCAACTGTTTGACAAGATATAAAGAGAAAAGTCCAGTATATCGCTAAAGACTTCGAATTCGATACTGTAAACCATATATAAAAGAATAAAAGTGACCTTTAAAAGTTTGAACAGTTCAGTTTTAAAATTAGTGATATTACTAGAGGGGTTCATTGTATATGACAAAACATTCGAATAGCTTCGAATCCGACTCGACACTGAGAAAGTCTCGAAAGTCTTGAAATTCTTGATTCTCTTCGACGTCGTGCACCTCTTGGTTCGTTTCGAAGTTTTGATCGGCCGGGTTACACTGCAGTTGTTTAAAATATCTTCTTTCTTTCAGCCCTGAATTAAATTTCGAAGCGAATCAAGACTTCCAAGACGCCCAAGATCGATCGAAACTTCGATATCGAACAAGACTCGACTCAGATCCGATGCAATCCGAATTTTCTTCGTCTTGAAAAAATTCGAAACACTTCGAAAGTTAGATTCGAACCTCCGTCACTACTTGTGGCAGTTTAGTGTGATCGGGTCGAAGGCATTAATCCTTCAGATTCTCGAACAGAGTAACTTGAAGCTTCCACGCTTGAATGTTGCTCTACTTTTTCCCCCTTCCTTCTATCGTAACAAAGAGATTACCCCATTCAAATAAATAAATAAATAAATAAATTTTGCTGTAACTTTTTTTTACGAAGAAATATAAAGCACTCTATCTTTTTCGCTATTTGTTAACCAATATTTTAGGCTATGTCACGTATAAGTTCTTTATGATTTTATTTTTAGGGTCTTGAATTTTAATGAATTAAAGGAAGAGTATGTAATAATAACAATTTCTAAGTTTGTCCTTTCTATCCTATTTTTATGCTTTTAAAGTTTATATAATTTGTTTAGAGATACATTAAGCTTATGTTTCACTTATTTTTATATTTTATGTTTTGCCATTCGAATTGGAGTTAAGTTCGCTGTTTATTATTGATCCCGACCATTTCAATATTGTAAAACATTTAACAGAGACGTTCAATAAAATCTTAGTGCTGTTTAAAGTATTTTAAGTGCACAACTTTTAGAAAACTAAATATGTTAGAAATATTCATTGAGGATCCTAATGATTTCATTTATGTTGTGCGGTCTTCGAACAAATTTTCGGAGCATCGGTATTTAAAAGTTAATCGTTTCATTCTTCTTCTATTTTTATCTCATGACTTTCGGCTCTTCGAGTGAACAAACTCAATCCTTTCTATCTCAAAAGCAATTTTCAATCCTTAACACTAGTCTTATGGGACCCGTCAATTTGACGGATTTCGATATTTCTGGAGCGAGATTTGCAAAGTCAGTTACTATTATTCTTAGCAATTTTTGTTGACTTTAATTGACGGAGTGATACAAATATACCCTAGTCTATTTCCCTCTCACCTCTTCAATTAAAATTCTGTATGTTGTATACCTATTTCTTAATCGATACATATAAAAAGACATGTCCTGACTGACTGACTAATTTATAGAGTCTAATCTATTGAAGCTAAAAACATAAAACTTGGATAATGGGTTCCTTTTATGATGTAGGCACCCATTAAAGAAGTATTTTTGAATATTCCACCCCTAGGGAGGGAAAGTTTGTTTGACAATCCGCCGATTTTGAAGCAAGCACTATAAAAGCCGGTATGTAGCTTTTTGATTAGAAATAAAGAAATAAGTGCTTCAACAATTTTGGAAAATCAATCCCCAAGGGCGCAATATAAGGGATGAAAATAAGGGTTTGAAAATCTGCTGATTTTGAAGTAAGTACTATAAAAATTAATAAGTATTTAACTTTCTAGTTAAAATTAAAATTAAGGGCTTGCAAAATTGGTGATTTTACCTGTATGAGATTTTTTCAAGATTCAACCCCAAGTACTTTCGCGCAGGAAAAACCACGGGCAACAGCTAGTATGTCTAAATAGATATACAAGAAACGTCTGTAAATCTAGTGTTAAATGATATTATTAGATCCATTTAAAGGTTCCGATTGCCTGCAAGTGTGTGACACTAGAAAGCAAAGCACCGTATATCTGTTTCCTCTTTTAAATTTTTATTTATTTATTTACGAGCTATAAACTCATTAATTTACAGAAATAAAAATATAAGATTGCGTTAGATAGGATTACAATTTTCACAATGCTACAATTCATTTCGTAAGCGAAATCACAGATAGATCAAGGGATAAACAAACACGATATCTAGTAAGTAAACGATGTCTAGTGAAAAACAAGCAATTACCTTCTCGATGTAAAGGGGTTAACCCATTCACTGCCAGCCAAATTTAGAAGGTCTTGCCCTGGGTGTCAAGGTTCTTTTTAAAGAAAACACGGAATTTAGCAAAATCTAATAATATTAAGTTAGAGATATAGTATTGAATTGAAATTTACTGTAATTTGAACATGAAAAAAGAACACTATGAGATATCCCATAGCTGGCGTTGCTGAATAAAATTCCTGTGTTGAGTGCCATTTGTAATCAATCTAAACGATGTCTAGTGAAAAACAAGCAAAGGGGTTGTTTTTCACTAGACGATGTAAAGGGGTTAACCCATTCACTGCCAGGCAAATTTAGAGTGTCTTGCCCTAGGTGTCAAGGTTTTTTTTTTAAAGAAAACACGGAATTTAACAAAACCTAGTAATATTAAGTTAGAGATATAGTATTGAATTGAAATTTTCTGTAATTTGTGTGAGATTGTTTTTATAGGGAATTAGTGTGAGGTTATGATTGTACGAGTGTGAATGGATATTTAATGTTTGATCGGTTGGTAATGAAAGGGGAACGTCTGTAGGTAAATGATGAGAGAATGGATGTGATATCGAACGCATGATCGAGAGTATTTTGTCTTGTGTGGGTGGCCGGGGAAGAAGAAGATGTGTTTGGGGAGTACGAGAGTTGTTATGAGTGAGCGAGGTGTGGAGATACAAAGATTGTCATGCTGTATGATTGAGACATATATTAAAGTAAACAATTCTATATAATATAAGTATATTACATAATATTGTCCATAACAATTTGAATATGAAAAAAAAACACTACAAGATATCTCGTAGCTGGCGTCGCTGAATAAAATTCCTAACTAAAATTTGAAACTAATCAAAATTGTAGCGCACACTACGAGATATTTCGTAATTGGCAGTGAATGGGTTAAACAAGTTATCACAGCCGATCGAGGCACCGATTTCTTCCGAGACCGAAGGAACGAAAAAAAGGCGGTACGGTTAGTCGACGACGAGGGGGGGAGGAACGGGGGGATTGCGCGAAAGGAAGGTGGACGCATCAAGCAACAGGGGCGGAAAAGTTGACGGCTTAGACGTTTTAAATTTCTCGGGGCATTCGAGAAGACGTCGAGCAACTCGATCTTTCGAGCCGGACGCCGGGGATACCTGCACCTGAGCCTCTTAGACGTTTTTTCCGCTCGCTTTTTTCCTTTTCGAGCTCTAAACAGGTTAGCTACCCGCGCGAGGAAAAGGAGCGGATCCGATGAGACGAAATTTCGCTACGCCGATCGCTATGAGGCGGAAACCGTAAACGCCGCTCGCGTTAAGCCGCGTCCACACTGCTGTTCGCGAGCTGTGCTCGCCAGCAGTGTGGACACTTTCGCGAACAGCGAGCAGCGAGCAGCGAACTCCTCAGCGAACAGCGAACAGTGTTCACTCGGGAAGCGGTACATCAAAGAAACTGTTCGCGAGCTCGAAGCGTGTCTGGACGCCTTCGTAACATAATTTTATGGAATTCGAGTAGCTCTCAATTGTCGTCAGTTTCTACCAAGCATTTTTCACAGTATTCGTATGACATTCTGCTAAAGTTTTTAAATCCATTTTCGTTTTGTAATAATTTGTTGTAAACAATTGTCTTTGCCAACATCGACGCTCTCTTTTTTTTCTATCATTATTTGTTTTTATTATATAATATGCAGATGCTGCGAGTAATAGATCTTGTTCTGACATTTTTAAAGTCTGTACATTGACATTCATATGTGGCAAAAGTTAATAACAAACTGCTCATGAATTCAAAGCGAACAAGCTTATAATTCTTCGCGAAGTGTCCGCGAGCTCCAGTCTGGATATGCTGCAGTTTCCGTTGGCGAACAGCTCGCGAGCAATTCGTGTGCTGCTCGCGAGCTGCTCGCGAACTGTTCTCTTCAATGTGGACGCGGCATTCGTAAAACAATTTCATGGAACTCGACTAGCTCTCAATTGTCGTCAGTTTCTACCAAGCATTTTTCACAGTATTCGTATGACATTCTTCTAAAGTTTTTAAATCCATTTTTGTTTTGTAATAATTTGTTCACTAAACTGATTCCACCAGAGGTTTTTCTTGTTGTAAACAATTGTCTTTGCCAACATCGACGCTCTGTTTTTTTTCTACAATTATTTATTTTTATTATATAATATGCAGATGCTGCGAGTAATAGATTTTGTTCAGACATTTTTAAAGTCTGTACATTGACATCCGTATGTGGCAAAAGCTAATAGCGAACTGCCCATGAATTCAGAGCGAACAAGCTTGTAACTGTTCGCGAGCTCCAGTCTGGATATGCTGCATTTTCCGTTGGCGAACAGCTCGCGAGCAATTCGTGTGCTGCTCGCGAACTGTTCTCTTCTATGTGGGCGCGGCTTTAGAGATTATCGCGATTCGATTCCCAATCGAGTCGTTTTCACGGTCTGACGCGAATTTTTCGAGTGTCGTCCGCCACGATTAGATAGGCGGTTTTTTTTGTGAGTAAGTGCATAAGATTTGTGGTGACATGGAACCCCTGCGGGTGTTCTATGGGGCTGCATCAAACGTTTCACAACAGGGCCTGTACGCCGGCCCATCCTTCGGCCCAAACTCGTCAAAGTATGTTTCTTTTGAAATAAAGAAAAATTGTTTGACAAACATTGGTTCATCGATAAAAATGTTACGATGATTTTAGTAACGTGCAAGTTTGCCGAAAAACGTGCGGTCACAGGCGCATGTCTTACAGATTTCTAGCAATTTTAACTTTACAAATTTTTAAGTGCAAAATATTTACTAAGTCTCGCTTATATTAAACTTCATTTAGTTTAGTTAAGTCATATACTAAAATTTACATGTATAACTGTTTAACATCCGATCTGATTAATAAACAAACTAACTAAAGTCTGGAAGTTTGCAACACTATCGTTTGGCGACCAACAGCCGCCTCTCGAGTGCAAAGGGGTAAATATACTAAAGATCGCTTCGTTCTGCAATATACTCACTTTCTCTCTCTCTCTCTCTCTCGCCATCCCTCTCCCTCTCCTTCTCTCTCTCTATCTATCTCTTTAACAATATTATTCGTTACTAGGATTGCTGTTATCACACACTGACTGTCTTTTTTATCGCTACTATCTATATCAATATCAAATTACTATCAAATTACACTAATCATACTTCGTAACACTCATTCCACAACACGAACCTTAACCCTTTCGCTACGAGCAGTGATTATAGTCACCCGACGAGTGACGCTCGCTACGTCCGAACGGTGACTGTAGCCACCCCATGAAGTTTCGTGAACAAAGTATTATTGTATTATGCGATAATTTTTTAACCCTTTCATTTCTACGGCCGATTACAGTAATGCTCTGCGTAAGATTCCGCGGCATTAAACGTACTACGGGGAATTGCAATTTTTCCGTATGTGCACATTTTTGTCGTGGCGGCTTGTTCAGCGGAAGTTGCGCGCCGAAGAATCCTTCCGTAGTGAAAGGGTTAATGTCTACTCATAGCTTATCATGCGCACTCACCACACTCATCTTTCCATGCAAATATTCTTTCTCATACCTCATACTCTATGATAACCATACCATCACAGGTTTCTCTTATTTATTTAATGTATCTTTGATATACCTTTGATTTACTGCATGATAATCTTGCGATCTGGTTGTAGGACGATAAAGTGTTGTACACGCAACATTTAAAGGTGGGTAGAGGAATGAAAAAGTCAGCCAAGTTTCAGAACATATTTGCAAGTAGAATAACATAATTTATACAATTTGTATTCCCCGATTTTAACGCAATCTTTATTTCCAGATAAGAATCCTTTGGTGTACAGTTTACAATACAAGTACAGTAGCAAACACAAGTTTTAGACCAGAGGACAACGTAAAATATAGTTTTATGTTTTTCAGATATCGTCCATATATTCATTTTTATTGTCAATATGATAGAACACTAATTACTGATTAGCATAGGAAACCAATTTTGGTTATTTTGGTTATGGTGCTGTTTCCTATAAATTAATTAATTTAATTTCCTTCACTCTTTGATCTTAACACATTGCGTACGAGTCACGAGATATCTCGTTTTAATACCTTCTTATACACGCGTATTCACGACTTCAAATAATACGATTTGTTTGTTATGTTTGTTACTTTTGTCTAGTTTATTGTTACACAATAAACCGATGTACAAAAAACATACTCTAACACTAAAGTATTTACAAATGAAAATTGTAAAAGGTGCTTGTATGCATTGTAGTCAATTTTTTGGCGAGCACAGTGCCGTACGCAATGTGTTAAACTTTTACCCGCTACTGTATGTGTGCATCGGTTAATTGTAGGTGAGCAATAGTTCACCTATCACGTTTAACCAGTTAAGTGTGTTTGACGACTATATCCGTCATGGAGATGTGGCAAAATTTTGTGTCATGACGACTATATCCGTCATGCGTAGAATTCTGTTACAATTTGATATTTAAATTGTAATTTTGGCGAAAACTAAATTATATTCGTAAAGTTTAATATGTTTAGAGGTCAACATGAAATAAAAAAAAAAAACAAATGAAAATTATAAATAATTTGAGTTGGATTTATAACTATATCCGCCATCGCCTGATTATCGCGACACACACTGGGGGGTGTTTTGTAAAGAGGTCGCCACACTTAACTGGTTAAACGTAGGAGTTAAGTAATCGACGTCCAAAAGTGTACAGAGAATAAAAAGGGAAGCCAATCGATTCGCAATCATGAAAATTCGATTAATGCAGTTGTGTTGATTGTATAGAGCGCTGTGTATTTGTCGCGGGAACAGGATGTGATTTCTTATGGATGAACTCGAAGTATTTAAAGCAAAACGAGGCAGACTTGCATGGCGGTTTAGAACTTTCCATACGAGATCAAGGGACTGAAAATAATTTAAAACGAAACCTACTAGAATAGTAGATTATCCTGGATGGAAAAATAAATCGGAAATGTAAAATAAGATTCTTTCGCCTGATGTTTCGTTTTCGAGATAATCGGGTATGAACATTTGTGTACCGTATATAGTTATAACTGTAAACTGAAACGAAATGTGTATATTTTACACTTATTTTTTAAATAATTTTATTTTTACTGAATTACTTCTTTATAAAGTGTGTTTACCCGTCAAATAAATAAATAAATAAATACGTAAGTAAATAAGTAAATAAACAAATGAATAAATAAATATTTTTTAAACACAATGCTTAATTAACATATAAGTTATTATAATAAGTAAAATCTAGTAAAATTTATTACGTAGAGATAGTCAGATGATTCACGAAATTTCAAAGTTGTTTATTTCCAAAACTAGGCAATGAATAACAAAAGTTAATTTTATATTTACAACTTATTAGACGCTTGACTTTTTATACCATTCAAGTTACAACGTGAAATATTTTTGCATCGCCATAAGCAAACGAAGCAATTATCACAGCCTGTTACAGACAGAACAGCTTGTTTGTACAGTGGCTGTACAAGCATTTGCACGTTACCGTATTTATTCCGACATTTATACACCAATTAATTGGATATGACTAGATGAAATTGGATATTATTTATATAATACCGTTATTTGACTATTAAAATTCATTTTATTATGATAAACTTTATTACAAAATAAACTAAACGGTAGAGAGTGAGTGAGAAAGAAGTTAATACTAGAACTACCAGATCGGTCAAAATGACGAATTGATTTTTGCATTGAATTTGCACGAATTGCATTTTTCGAGATTCGTTAGCACTTCCTTAACACTAGAACTACCAGAGCCGTCAAAATGACGGATTGATGATTATTCATAGCAACCTTATTAATTCTTCTGTGGTAAAGCTTGCAAAATTTGCTACAATTTTCTGCAGAAAGTATAAATAAAAATCTGTTTTCTATGTATTCGGTATATTTTTCATTTAATTTTGCATTTGATCTTTTGCATGTAAATAAGTACACTTTAACACTAGAACTACCAGAGCCGTCAAAATGACGGATTGATGATTATTCATAGCAACCTTATTAATTCTTCTGTGGTAAAGCTTGCAAAATTTACTATAATTTTCTGCAGAAAGTATAAGTAAAAATCTGTTTTCTATGTATTCGGTATATTTTTCATTTAATTTTGCATTTGATCTTTTGCATGTAAATAAGTACACTTTAACACTAGAACTACCAGAGCCGTCAAAATGACGGATTGATGATTATTCATAGCAACCTTATTAATTCACTTTATCAAGCTTCCAAAATTTACTATGAATTTCTGCAGAAGGTATAAATAAAGATTTGTATTCTGTGTATTTACTATTTTTTCATGTAATTTTCAATTTGGTATGTTCCATACAAATAACTACACTGTAATCGTCGGTAGTTCTAGTGTTAACCCTTTGCACTCGAATTTAATATGACCATGAATTACCGCCAACTCGGAATTTATTTTTTTTATTCAATCAAAACAAAACTTTTCCAATACGTTATTAGCATACTTAGCTGTAACATTTCACGAGTATAATTAAAAAAAATGAAAATTCCACGGTAAAACTTGTGATGTCGCATACGCTGAGACATACGAGCGCAAAGGGTTAAGAGATAGAGTAATATAGCAAAAAAAAATATATATATATTACTCTATCTCTTAATCCTTTGCACTCGGGAGATGACTGTTAGACACCAAATGATAGTTTCGCAAATTTTCAGACTTTAGTCAGTTCGTTTATTAATCAGATTCGGAGGTTAAATAGTCATATATGTAAATTTTAGTATATCACTTAACTAAACTAAATGACGTTTAATATAGGCGAATCTCAGGAAATATTTCGAATTTGATAATTTTTAAAATTAGTATCATTAGATGACTAACAGTCACCTCTCGAGTGCAAAGGGTTAACACTAGAACTGCCGACGCTTACAGTGTACTTATTTGCATGAAACAGATCAAATTAAAAATTATATAACTGATATATGATGTGTAATCCAACAAACAATTTTGTGTTCACCTGTGATTAAACCGAATACATCATAATTTGTCCCATTCTACCCACAATAATAAAACGGCTTCCTGGGAACGCGCTAAATTCCATCGCGGAACGTTTTTCTGCATAACAAATAGTTCAACAGATAATTACGCGAGGTTGATTAAAACGGAACACCCTGTATGTACACAGAGAAAGACAGAGAGAGATATATATATAGAGAGACGGTAATGAATTTTTCACCGGATTCCCATGGAAATAAATCGTGTCCCGGGTTGCGCGTCGTTAATCGTTAACGCGGTGTAATACGCGAATCGACTATCGATAATTAACCGGCGAGCCGAGCGGCGGTGGCAGGTGCGTCGGTGTTACTCATTAATATTTTAATTATTCAAAATCCGCACACGCGCGTGCACGCAGTTAACAATCGCGCGAACACCGGACGGATTAGGATTTACATGATTTGAGGCAGGTCAAGACCGGGTACACACACGAACGAGGCCTATACAATTAACGAGTTATGTGCAGGCGTGCGTGTGCACGCTGTACATGTGTGTGTGTGTGTGTAGTAGTAGTAGTAGTGGGCGAGAACGGGCACTGGGCCTCCCTGCTTCATTCATAGTTAAGCGGCGCCGTGTTTATGAACGGGCATACCTATTATGTAATGCATCGTCGGCAACAACGAGTCTTTTTATATCCGCCACGTGGCCGAACACACGCTGGATTACGCGTTCCTCCTGGTGCCGGTGCCTCCTCGAGCCCGCTCGCGAGCTACGCCTGCGGCTAATCGACGCTGTATCAACAGACTGATCGGCCACTCTCGCCTCTTTCGTCCGCCATCCAGGCCTATCCACGCGAATTATCGTGTTTGTCAGCGCTGCGGCCTCCTTGCTTCGCCAATCGAGATGGCGACACTGCTGTGCGATCGCAAAAAGTTGGCTAGAGAAAAGTCTGAATGTTATATAAAAACATAGGGTAGACGTATTTTTATTTTTGGTTGAAATGATTAGATTGAGAATTGAAAAATTGGCGAGTCTGAGAAACGTGGGTCTGATTGGTTCTAGTCTCTATAAGTTCACTTTTCTTGACACTATTATAAAAACATAGGGTAGACGTATTTTCATTTTTGGTTGAAACGATTACATTGAGGATTTGAAAAATTGGCGAGTCTGAGAAACGTGGGTCTGATTGGTTCTGGTCTCTATAAGTTCACTTTTCTTGACACTATTATTGTAAAAACATAGGGTAGATGTATTTTTATTTTTGGTTGAAAAGATTAGATTGAGGAGTTGAAAAATTGGCGAGTCTGAGGAATGAGGGTCTGATTGGTTCTAGTCTCTATAAGTTCACTTTTCTTAACACTATTATAAACATGGGGTAGACGTATTTTCATTTTTGGTTGAAACGATTACATTGAGGATTTGAAAAATTGGCGAGTCTGAGAAACGTGGGTCTGATTGGTTCTGGTCTCTATAAGTTCACTTTTCTTGACACTATTATTGTAAAAACATAGGGTAGATGTATTTTTATTTTTGGTTGAAACGATTAGATTGAGGAATTGAAAAGTTGGCTAGCAAAAGGAACGTGGGTCTGATTGGTTCTAGTCTCTATAAGCTCACCTTTGTTAACACTATTATAAGCATAGGGTAGACGTATTTTCATTTTTGGTTGAAATGATTAGATTGAGGAATTGGATTGGTTGTAGATGTGCGATTGAAAGGATTGAGTGAGTGAAACAATACAATAATTATAGTCCTAGTTTAAATTTATATATATGTATTCCTTCTATATTATATTGTATTTATTGGAGATTATGGATCAAACAGGAATAAAATAAAGATAACTTTTATTTTTAAGAATTTACTAAACTTTAAATTTCTAAAGAAATGTATATGCTTTTAAACCTGATCTCTACGCAGCGAGAGGCAAGACTCGAATAAATAGAAAAGGCTAAAGGACACAGTTCGTTAGGGTCCTCTAATTCTTACACACAACGTGGAAAGGGTAAAACAATTGACCCATTCCTAGAACCTCTCAGCCGGTAGCTCTACCTTACATAAATATTTCTTCGAGGAGATTGATTTTTGTTTATTCGTATTTTATTTCCAACAGCATTTATATCGTTACTATTAAAATTTACAACAAATTATCTACCTGATAATGAGCACGAGTGTCTCGAGCCGCATGTTACGTACAGCTGACCTAACCCGTTTCCGTCGTAGGAAGCTCGCTGTCGCCACGACTCAGTCCCAGCTCTTTCCTGTCGTGGTCACCGTCGACCACGGAACAAACTACATCCTTCGATCATAATTATCGATGGTCCTCCGATCGATACGCCCCGAATTTTCGAGGTCCTTGGAACGCGGCCGACCGCCGATGCGTGGAAGCAGATTAATTGGAATGGTATCGGCGCGATCGATGCGAATCGATCACGTCGATGCGAGACGGAAACTCGTCATACTTCTCTTTCTCCTCCCCCCTCCCCCGTTTCTGTCTCTTTGGACAGCGATCGATAAAATTGTGACGAATGGCATTTCGTGACGGGGCTATATAAGACCACGTCCACGGAGTTTCTCGCCGAGGAAACGGGGTTACACGGTCGACGAGTCGACGCTGTCACGGGACCGTGAAACGATCGCTGGAAAAAATCATTTTTGCGATCGAGCCCGCCAGAGTGTACGGGGATTTCTCTTACGAACGCAGCATCTCGTGGACCACGTCTCTGTTGGAATGCGATTGGGTTTTGAGATCGGCGTTTCGCACTTTCCATGCGAGGGTCGTCTTAACACTTTACCGACCGGAAACCTATTAATCAGATTTTTACACGCTTCGTTTGTAAATTTTTAATGTTCACTTACACGTTGGTGACTGTTTCGAGTTTCGAGACTATTTCGTACACACGTATACTGTAAAGTTAAACTATCAATTACTTGAAAACCACCTTGGTCTCACCATCTGCTGCCTTAGTACACGTAAGACAAAATTTATGTAACAGCTTTTGAACCCATAAGGGAATTCATTAACACGTTCATCGCAATTTCGATAGATCTATTAAGGGGAATCAGTAGTTGTGTGAAAAACATTGCCTCCGGACAATAACTGTAAGTGAAACTACCTTGGTCTCACCGTTTGCTGCATCAGTATTGTATGACAAAACTTATGCAGCAGGTTTTAAGCCTCAAAGAGAATTTAATACTTTAATACGATCAGTGCGAGTTCGATAGATCTGTCCTGGAGAATTTGGAATTTGCTGGAAAAAATATTGGTCGAATACACCAATTGAAATTGAAACCAGCTTGGTGTCACAATTTGCTCCATTAGTTCACGGAAGACAAAACTTATGCGGTAGCTTTCGAGCCCCGAAAAGAATTCTTTAATACATTCAATGTCAGTTCGATAGATTTATCGAAAACCTAGAGTTGCTGGAAAAGCATTGGTCGAACACGCTAACTGTAAATGAAACCATCTTGGTCTTACCATCTGTTGTACTAGTACACGTAAGACAAAACTTATCTGACATGTTTTTAGGCCTCGCAGAGTATTCGTTAACACGTTTATCGCGATTTTGATAGATCTATCGAGGATAACCTTAAGTTGTGTGAAAAACATTGCCTCGAGACACTAACTGAAAGTGAAATCACCTTGGTCTCACAATTCGCTGTATTAGTACACGAAAGACAAAACTTATTCGGCAGGTTTTGAGCCCCATAGAGAATTCGTTAATACGTTTATCGAAGAGAACCTCGAGTTGTTGGAAAAGTGTTGGTCGAAGACACTAATTGTAAGTGAAACCACCTTGGTCTCATCATTTGCTGTATTAGTACACGTAAGACAAAACTTATACGGCAGCTTTTGAGCCCCAAAGAGAATTCGTTAATACATTCAATGTGAGTTCGATAGATCTATTGAGGAGAACCTGGAGTTACTGGAAAAATATTGGTTGAATACACCAACCGAAAGTGAAACCACCTTGGTCTCACAATTTGCTGCATTAGTTCACGTAAAACAAAACTTATGCGACAGCTTTTGAGCCCCATAGAGAATTCGTTAATACGTTCATCGAGGAGAACCTCGAGTTGCTGAAAAAGTATTGGTCGAAGACACCAATTGAAAGCATCTCGGTGTCGCCATTCGCTGCATTAGCGAGCATAAGACAAAACTTACGCGACAATTTTTGTAAACCCCCTCAGTGAATGCGTTAATATCCCGCAACGCTAACGTTGATACTAGCACGGTTCTCGCGGTACGATGTTCGACGAGCAGCCCGCCCGCCTATCGATCAACCTTGTCAAAAGTAATCGATCGACTTGACGAGTCTAAACCAAATCCCTCGTGTCGACGAACCAGACCGGACGTTAATGCGAACGTCCAGCCGGGGGCCGATCGGTCACGAATTTTCGTTCGATCGTGCACAAGCCAGTTCCCTGCTAGAACCGTACGAAACGAAGCCACGGCTCGGGTATAACGAATAAACCGGAAAATCAACCTTATCGCGGCGCTGTATCGCGTTTCCTTAAACTGTGAATCCATTATAACCTCCTTCATGAGAGGCCAATCGCTTCAGGACGA
>JAOPTO010000991.1:0-15121 GCA_033822845.1 Tetrapedia diversipes
AGCGGACAAGTGAGCGATTTTAATGTGTCTGTTCTCCTGTTTCTTTTTTATTTTAAGTATTTAAGAATTTTTTTAATATCAGTCTTTTATTGTATTTAAAAAGGACCTACCCGTTTACCTACTAAATAAATAAATAAATAAATAAATAAACGTATGTATACCAAAAACTATAACGTTGATGTCGATAGCATACAAGTGAGCGATTTTAATGTGTATGTTCTCCTGTTTCTTTTTTATTTTAAGTATTTAAGAATTTTTTTTAGTATCAGTCTTTTATTCTATTTAAAGGGGACCTACCCATTTACCTATTAAATGAATAAATAAACATATGTATACCAAAAACTATAACGTCGACGTCAAAGGGGGGCAAAGAAATATGAATTTGCTTACAAATTGAAATTTACTTTGAGATATAGTAAATACATAAAGTGGCTCCAAAAAGTATTCGTACACTATGTCACAAATAAATTCGTTTAACCCTGAAATTCTGAGTTTGATAGAAGTATTTGATAAAACTTTGTGGATATGTAGATCGTAATAGTATACGTATGAATTAATCTCTTCTTTTCATCTAAATGCCATTTTAAAGGGGTGAAACCAGCGTTGAAGTTTCTGAATTTTCTCTCATTTTTTAAAGATAACTTTGTAATGGTACTTGATGAAGCAAAACCTTTCAAATAGAAAATGTTTGATTTTTAATACTCTATCGCCCTATTATTATTAAAAAAACATAGAAAAGCTTGTATTCAAAGCGTGAAAAATCGCTGAAACTTTGAGATTCGTTATCAGCCCCCTTAAAAGAGATTTTGCCGCCAAAAAAGTTGCTCCATGCAAGATACACCATGCTCTGTACACATATAAAGTTTCATTGAAATCAGAATTTTAGAAGTGGATGAATTTCCTTATAATACAGTGTACGAATACTTTTTGGAGCCACTGTACGTATGTACGAACGTTTTCACGTTGCCATCGTGTGAACACAGCTACAGGTGCTGCAGGTGATTTATAAACCTGATTTAAAACGCCCTACATACGAAACTGGTCTTTTCAATCGCTATGTCCCTCAGGGTTCTCCTTGACTTTGACACACTTTGATATACTAATAGGGAAGAATTATTATTATCACCATTTACAGTCAGTCATATATCTTGAGACAACCAACTTCTTTTTAAACAGATAAATACTTTTAGAATTGCGAGGAAGAACGATACAAATAGTGAGTAAATAACGCATTGATTATTATTGTTTTTTTTTTTTTAATTAGAAGCTTAACGTCGCATGGACAACGTCATAATGAGCAATATAAAAGAATTGATTATTTTCTTTGGTGTAAATTGACTCAATAATAAAACGAAAACAATGAAATGTTTAAAATTTCATTTAAAAAATATTTTATTGCTGCTCGCCATAAAGAAGAAATTGGAACCTTTTCCTATTTGTACCCCAAATTTAATAAAAACTTGGAAATTGCTTTTTCTATATAATACTCTATATTTCTCATAAAAAGAGATAAACTATTTAATTTAAATTTCCTAAACATAAATTAAATTCTGTTTAATTTAAATTTCCTAACCCTAAATTAAATTCTGTTTAATTTAAATTTTCTAAACCTAAATTAAATTCTGTTTAATTACAATTTCCTAAACCTAAATTAAATTCTTTTTAATTAAAATTTTCTAAACCTAAATTAAATTCTGTTTAATTTAAGTTTCCTAAACCTAAATTAAATTCTGTTTAATTTAAATTTCCTAAACCTAAATTAAATTCTATTTAACTTAAATTTTAATTCCACTGGTTTGAAATCATATTTTTCAGGTTAAGTGAACTACAGCGTTTTAATCACACTCTGTTTGTGTTCGTAAACAGGAACAAACAAATATTTTGCAAGCAGTGTGTTTGTTACGATTACGTAACCGTGTAATTTTCCAATAATTATTCCATGTTTTTGCCCCCTTATGACGCAACGCCGCGGAAAACGAGTTGTTAACAAGAAATTATAGTGATTGAATTTGCGTGGACGATTAACCCATACACTGGCAGGCAAATTTAGGGTGTCTTGCTCTGGGCGCCAAGATTTCATTTTAAGGAAAATATGGGTTATCATTTTGACGATAAAAAGTGATACTAGAAGATTTGTTGCTTTTTAAAAAAGATATTACTACATAAAGTTTTCATTCATCCTTTTTAGTAATTCGTAACTCAAACGGTTATAAACTTATTGGGTTGGAGGGAAAGTTCTGTCGTATTTTAAATAGGCAGGTAATTTTTCTTATAAATAAAAAAGACATCTGGCTAGTGAGTCATTGGGAATTTTTTTTGTTTTTTTTTTTTACCTGCTGTATAATATAAAAGGAGTCCTTTTTTACCGTTCATCATTTACTTGTGATATTTAAAGTGAAAAACATGTCGGTAGAAAAGTGCATTTACGACACTGCATTTTGTATGAATTCCAAAAAGGAAGCAACGCATCGGTTGCACGTAAAATTATGTGCGGCATTTGGAAAAGATATTGTAAATGTTCGTACTTGTCAAAGATGGTTTAGCAGATTTCGTTCCGGGGATCTGAGCCTCCAAGAAAGTGATCGATCTGGACGACCATCCAAGATCGATAATGATGTTCTGCGATCCATGTTGGAAAGTAATCCACATTTAACAAGTCGTTTGTGTTAAAGCAAAGTGTTTGGGTTCCACATGAATTAACGGAAACGAAAAATACGACAGAATTTTCCCTCCAACCGAATATTTCGTGATCAATTGCAATCAATCTAAACTTGTAGCACAAATTATGAGGTGTCTCGTAATTGGGAGTGAATGTTTTAATCAGATGTGGCGAGCACGCTTACTTGAGGCTATTTTCAATAAGAAGTGTTTCGCAAGTGTAAAGTTTGATTACCTCTTGAATGTTGTACAACAACCTTTTTGTGCAATCTTAAAAAATAAATTAAAAAAACGTCTGACAGTAGTTAACACCAGAACTACCTATGATTAGGGTACACTTATTGGAAACAAAGAAATCGAATTGAAAACTGTACAAAATAATACGTAATATTAGGGGAATCAGAAAGTAATGTCGTTTTCTTATATTAAATTTAAACACATAAACCTTAACGAGTTTTTATTTTTAATCATTGATTAGAATTTAAAAAAATTATTATCAATAATCTTTTGCAGGAAAAAAGCCGCAAAAAAACAAAATCGCATAAAAAAGGACCGCACAAAACAGGTTTTACTGTATTAAACTTTATTCAGTTCAGTTAAGCGATATACTAAAATTCACATATGTGACTATTTAACCTTTTAGTCTGACTGATAAACATGCTAACTAAAGTCTGAAGTTTTGCGAAACTATCATTTGGTGACTGACAGTCACCTCTTGAGCGTAAAGGGTTAAAAAGCAGAATATACAGGGTGTTCGGACAGCCCTGGGCTTAAATTGAAAGAGTAACTCCCTGAGACATTCTAAGACGAAAATCAAGAGTAACGATTTTGCGTTTGAGGCTTTGTTTACGAGTTATAACTAGTTAAAGATATCGTTTAATCCGGACCGTTCGACGCTTGAGCATCACTGTGGACTCAGCGACGTTACCGACCGAGTTGCCTCGGTTACTCGCTCTCAAGCGTCGAACGGTCCGGATTAAACGATATCTTTAACTAGTTATCACTCGTAAACAAAGCCTCAAATGCAAAATCGTTACTCTTGATTTTCGTCTTAGAATGTCTCAGGGAGTTACTCTTTCAATTTAAGCCCAGGGCTGTCCGAACACCCTGTATATGTAACAATTATTTTGACCAAACTTTCGACCGGGTTACAGATACGAATATCACCGTCGAATCACCGTGAATATATTGTCGTGGTTCGTCGATTTACTTCGTCAACCGTCGAAATGAGGAGGCGTGGTCCATCAATATAAAGCGGTTAAAGGTCTCGTGCACGCGACGTATCCGTTGTGATCAGACATTGGCGTAGTCCTTCAAGTATTCAGGAATTTCGTACGAAAACGGTCAATATGATAAAAATGGTCGAAATTTTTTGTTTCATTGTTCCTAAACCCTTTTTTTTATTTTTTATTAAAGCATTTTTGAGCCTAAAATGCTATTTTGCTAAAAAAAATTACTCTACATCGAATACTTGTGATTTATGATGTTACATTTTCAGAATTGATCCATTATGATCCATTGATCGGATTCTTAAGAAGAAAAAAAAATTATATACAGGTAAGTAGGTCTTGATTTGACTGTACAGAGTCACATAGAGCGAGACAAAGTTAATAAACACGACTACAGATTTTTATCTAATTATGATAAATTTTAACGTGGAAAAAAGTGTATAAAATGTTCAAATTAAAATACATTGTATAATATTTCGAGGATGAAGCAAATCTCTATTTAGATTCCGCTTCTCCAGTTGCTTTTCTAAAACATCGACATAAATATCCACAGTCTACTAATAGGAGACAGCAAACCAAGAAGCACAAGCATTCGATCAAAACTACACTCTAGTCGATACCAAAGCCAAAGCAACACCTTTTCTCACAAATCCTTGACAACCAAACACCAAAACAACGTATTACATGTATACACACCAACTCACGAAATTCGTTAAATGTTACACGTCTACACATACTTCATTCATTTCCACTCTTATCGTGTGAAATGAAACCTGACGAACATTCATGAAAAAAAAGAAGAAAATACATATTGAGTTTACTGATAGACTTAACCCATTGCGCTCGAGAGGCGACTGTTAGTCGCCAAACGCGATAGTTTCGCAAATTTTCAAACTTTAGTTAGTTTGTTTATTAGTCAGACCCGGAGGTTAAACAGTAAACAAATATATGTAAATTTTAGTTTACGATTTAATCAAACTAAATGAAGTTTAATATAAGCGTATCTTAACACTTAGAAGTTAGAGTTAATTTAATGTTCATATTAATTTTTATAAATTTATTGATATTGGTGAACAATTTATATATAAATAAATTGTATTGATCAATAATTTATACCCATTAATATAAATTTATCATAAAAAATTTAATTTTCATATTAATTTTTATAAATTTATTGATATTGGTGAACAATTTATATATAAATAAATCATATTGATCAATAATTTACACCCAACAATATAAATTTATCATATAAAATTTAATTTTCATATTAATTTTTATAAATTTATCGATGTTAGTGAACAATTTGTATATAAATAAATTTTATTGATCAATAATTTATACCCATTAATATAAAATCTTAACCGAATGGGGAACTCCCATTTTTTCCTTGACAAAGCAGTGTCATCGATTCTATTTGCTTTTGTTATTATTAGGTTGGAGGGAAAGTTCTGTCGTATTTTCCGTTTCCGTTAATTCCTGTGGAACCGAAATACTTTGCTTTAACACAAACCCAAGAGATTTAATGAAAAACAAGAAAGATTTAATGAAAAAGAGATGTAAAAAAGGAATCCTTTTGTATTATACAGCAGGTAAAAAAACAAAAAAATTCCCAATGACTCACTAGCCAAATGTTTTTTGTATTTACAAGAAAAATTACCTGCCCATTTAAAATACGACAGAACTTTCCCTCCAACCTAATAGTTGGTTCAAAGTTGATGTTGAATTTATTAAAAATTGTATTTTGGAAAATTTATGAACAGTGCTAGTTCAAGACTAACTAATAACAAAAGCAAATAGAATCAATTACAGCGCTCTGTTGAGGACGAAATGGGAGATCTCCTCATTCGATCGGCTAAGTGTTAGTAAATATTTTGCATTTGAAAATGTTTGAAGTTACTATCGTCAGACGACTAACAGTCACCTCTCGAGTGTAAAGGGTTAATTAAAAACGCGAACGGTTGATCGTTCGATTAATTTCGTGAGTTACTGCAAAAACCGTCTCCCATCACGATAAGAGTTCCTCCTGACACGTACCACGTATAAATCCAATCAAAATACCGTTTCCACTCGATTTTCGTCAACAAGCCGGTGCAAGAATTGCGGCAGGGCATCCCATTCACAAAAACAGCAGACGAATCCTCGTCGTCACAGTCGATGAAGCGGAAAACGTAGCACGTTCACGGCTGGTTTAACGTCGAGGAGCAGGCACTCGTATCGCGGTATGCCAGGGGAATCGATTTGTTTTCGAGCGGCTTTCACGAATGCATCAGTCCGTTGCACGGACGACCGATAACGGTTCAATGAAAACGATGACTGATTCCGCGTCGCGAAACGCATGCGAATATCGAACGGACACGCTGGAAAATCGGTTCCTCGTTCGAGTTCGTTGCTCTGGGAAACAACACTCGGATCTTGACGATTTTCGCTGTTTACTACACCGAATGTACAGTCCGTTAGGAAAGTTGTATGTTTGTCGAATTTCAAGTGAAATTCGAAATTGAGGAAAAGCAAGGGTTTGAATGAAATTATTGAAAATCACAATACTCGGATCTTGACGATTCTCGCTGTTTACTATACCGAATGTACAGTCCGTTAGGAAAGTTTTCGTATGTTTCTCGAATTTTAGTAAAGTGAAATTTGAAATTGAAAGAAAACAAAGGCTTGGATGAAATTATTGAAAATTAGAAAATTCTAATCTCGACAATTCTCGCTGTTTACTACACCGAATGTACAGTCCGTTAGGAAAGTTTTCGTATGTTTCTCGAATTTTAGTAAAGTAAAATTTGAAATTGAAAGAAAACAAAGGCTTGGATGAAATTATTGAAAATTAGAAAATTCTAATCTCGACGACTCTCGCTGTTTACTACACCGAATGTACAGTCCGTTAGGAAAGTTTTTGTGTGTTTATCGAATTTCAAGTGAAATTTGAAATTGAAAGAAAGCATATAGTTTAGTGTTTCTTTATTTGATATATTACAAAAATATTATAAAAAATTTAATAATATTTAATACGACTTTGTGTTGGTATGTCAAATCCGTCGTGAGGCTAAAGCAAGATTTTGCAAGGGTTTGCGATGTCTTAATCGACATTTAATTATTTTAATTTGTTAGAAATAGGAGAAATATGATAAAGAAACTAAGAAGAGAACCTTAGAATAATGTTCAATAAAAATCCTAGAATAATGAATAGAACGATGTACAGTGGCTTTAAAATGTATTCGTAGATTACATTATAACGAAATTTACCTAATCTTGAAATTTTGATTTCAATGAATGTTTGTATGCATATAGAGGATAATGGATTATATGTGGAGCAATTTTTTTTTCGACAAGAATTCTTTTTAAGAGGGTAAAAAGCAATCGTTAGAGTTTCAGTAATTCTTCGTGCTTCGAATACAAGTTTCTCTGGGTTTTTTTTTTGTAAGAGGGCGATAGAGCATAAATTTATTTAATGTTTCCAATTTATTTACGTTTTCTACTAAATAAATGCATGAAACATCCTTATTTCCTTAAAACCTGTTCAACTTTGGTGAAAAGTCGGTGAATGAGTTAATGCCCAACATGTTTGTTTCTTTCTTGATATTTTAAGTTTAACAAATGCATACAGTTTACCGACTATCTGTAAATTTAATTTCAATTCTATGGTATGTAAATACTAGCTATACATCCATTTTTATTGTTAATACAGTAGAATTCTACTTATTGATCAACACGAAATGTAAATTTCATTCATTGTACTATTGCTGATAAATCATTTAATATTAACCGTAACTACACCCGATTAAACGATCGATCTTAAAATTTGATTTAAGATTCGATATTCTAAAATGAAAATGTATAATTTTTTATTATTATCCAAAATGTATTTTGTGAATTGTTCCTTATATTAAATTGATAATTAATTTAATCATTGGTTCTCCTTAGGGAATAATATAACTTTTATTTCGAATAGGTATATATGTATAAAATGCCGGATTTCTTTGGACTTAAACTTTTGTCTGCTACTGTACGTCTTGTTCCTTTGTTTGACAGTCTTTGCTTCTCTTGTGCAATTCTGCTGTATGTGGAAAATCAGATCGATCTTGCAATCAAGGATGACGTTTGTGGATCGATCAAGGCTTTGCAAGAATTCTTGTGTTTACTTTTCGCATTCGTTCCATAAATTTCTTTGTTACTAATGTAGCTATTTTTTAATACAATTTCATGTTTCTATAAACACAACCAAAGAAATAAAATCTAACTAAAAAGTTTGTTTCTCTAACTTCAATTGTTATAATGTACATTTGACTTTGAATATTTCGTGTATTCCGTTATACTATGTGCATTTTGATTCGTTTCACATTTAAATTTCCAATAAGCGTATAAAAGCCTGTAGTCTAGTAATGAGTTTCAATTTTTCAAGTACTATGTATATATCGGGAGTTGAGCAAGGAGGTGAATTAAATTAAATATTTTGAAAAGGATTATGTAGATAACACTACACTTAAAACTTCAGTAAAAGTTATTTCAAAACATGTATGTGCTAGTTCGTTTTCAGTTTTTTTTTAGTTTTGTTAATTTTTATTTTATGTTTTAACGTTAGTTATAGTGTTAAACCTTTATTCCAAAAAACTTCTCTTAAGTCGAAGAGATTCTAACCCTTTTCTTAAGATTAGAATTATTGAGGTTCAACTCCGTAATACTTATTTTTTATTTTATGCTTTAATACTAATTATAGTGTTAAACCTTTATTCGAAAAAACTTCTCTTAAGTCGAAGAGATTCTAACACTTTCCTTAAGGTTCAAGTTATTGAGATTTGATTCTATAATACTTATTTTTTATTTTATGATTTAATACTAATTATAGTGTTAAATCTTTATTCGAAAAAACTTCGATAAGTCGAAGATATTCTAACCCTTTCCTTAAGATTCGAGTTATTGAGGTTCAACTCTGTAATACTTCAGATATCAAAGTCAGTGGCAGTAAAAACCAGAAACAATAAAAACCGTGGAAACACTCAGGATGATCTAACAACGAAACGATGGAACCTTTTTACGTTACGAACAATGTAACAGCGAACGATCTCGTTTCTCTGCCGAGCGAATTCGAAAGCGAAAGGGACACAGTTGGTGCGTGAAATAAAACATGCAGAAATAAACACACGTCCTTGATTGATCCTGTAGAAAAAAAAACGACGTTCTGGAACGGCAAACAGCCTTGAAGAACGCGTAACTAGTTCCAAAACATGGTAAAATGGAAAACAAAAATTTGGTAAATCTCCGCGATAAAGTGGGCTATAATTGTGATCGGGATGATTAAGCGAAATGCGGAAATCAAAAATTTTTAACGACTTATTTATGTCTTTCTTACTATATCTGATATTTTCTAAAGAAACCTGCTCTCAGATATAATTATCTTTAAAATGTGCTGCGGTGTTAATATAATTATCGACACATTAATTATTAAAATTTTGTAACGATTTATTTACGTCTTTCTTGTTATATCTAATATTTTCTATAGAAAAATGCTCGTAGATATCAATATTAAAAATTTTTAACGACTTATTTACGGCTTCCTTCCTATATCTAATATTTTCTGTAAAAACATGCTCTTAGATATAATTATTAAAAATTGTTAAGCACTTATTTACAACTTCCTTGTTATATCTGATATTTTCTGTAGAAACATGCTCTTTAAAATATGTTACGGTGTTAACATAAATTTTGGCACATTAATGCTTATTCGATGCTTAAAATATATTCAAATATAATTGTTACAAATTTAAATATTAAAAAACAAAATTGTAACGTGTAATTTAGAATTTTATTATTCTTGACATTTTTTTGTGATACCATCTCGTAATAAATAATTGTAATACAAATGGAAATAAAAATTAAAATGTTATAAATATTTTAGACACATATAGTGTATAGTATTTATTTTTTATTAATTACTTTGAATAATACAGTTCGATATTTTACTCTGACCACCCAAATTACTCGATCTTAATACCATTTAACTGTTATGGAATAAACTATACAAAGCAAGTTTTAAAATATATTCTGGAAACTATTGAAAAATTGTTGAAAGAATATACAATAGAAAACAGCCTAAAAACCAATAATATGGACGCCAAAACATGTAAAACTTTCGTTACCCTTTAATTCTTTCATTCATTGGCTCAATTCTTCTCTTTCTATGCCTTTTTGTATTTTATTTCAATTATACAATAGTGGAATTACTCCTTTAAATAAATTAAGAACTTACAATAATTTATAAAGATACTTCATTATATTTTTCATTTAAGTAAAATATAATTACTGACTACAAGTTGTCTACAGTTCAATCATTCGAAAGTCATAAAACGAGACGTCTATTTAAAAAAGAATTGTATATTAAGCTCTATTTGCATTAATCATTTAATTAATTTTATGGGCCACCGTACTTGGACAAAACAGACACAAGTTCATTTAAGGAGATACAGTAGTGGACAAAAATTTAAGACCAAAGGATCAAAGAAAACAAATAAATTAATTAATAAGAAATAGTACGATAAATAAAATTCGAATTCTGCGCCAATTAATAAGTAGTGTTCTAACATAATAACGTTAAAAATAAGTATATGAACAATATTTGCGTATTATAATACTGAGCTTCACATTGTCGAATTTTATAAATAGTGTTCTGCCATAATAACGATAAAAATAAGTATTTATGAACAATATTTGCATACTATACAACTATGTTTTTTAATGTCGTCTTAAATTTTTGTCCACTGCTGTAATTCGAAACAAATCTAAAGTAATAATCGCCATCCTATCGTTTTTCAATATATACCTACACAAAAGCTCAGACAACATCTATTCGAATGGTTTTATTCGAAAGGTCCAGGATTTCCTGCCGGCTCGATAAGTGTACCCAAACATTGTAGTGGTAGTAATAACTAAAGGAGATCGAGGTCAGGAGGAAGGTTCCATCGAGACTAAAAATTACCTACAACTCTTTGGTAATATCTCAGAGACCACGATTATGCAATTGCGTATACCGGTTTACGTGGGTGGGAGGAGAAAGGACGTTGTTCCAATAATCTGTGTCACTTTTGCTAATATTCCTTTCACTGGTATTCGATCATTTACTCATTATTGTAACCTGCCATTAAAACCTGGATCGTTTTAATTATATTAGAATAAGGATAGTTCGACCTTGCAATCTTATTGTTTACCTTTACTTTTACATTTGATAAAAAATAAATATATATATATATATATAAGTGTAATTGTATTAAGTATAATTAAGTAACTAATATAATTAATTATATAAGTATATGAGTAACTAATATAATTAATTATATAAGTATATGAGTAACTAATATAATTAATTATATAAGCATATGAGTAACTAATATAATTAATTATACAAGTATATAAGTATATGAGTAACTAATATAATTAATTATATAAGTATATGAGTAACTAATATAATTAATTATATAAGTATACATTCGAGTCTTTAACACAGAACACTGTAGAATTTATGTCAAGTTCGAAATTGTATATTGATAGAATTGAGATATGTTATAAAAAAAGATTTCTTGAAGAACGTAGGTTCCCAAACTTGTATATTAGTTTTTTAATATTCAATTATTGACTCACTATCGTAACTTATCATTGAAACTTGAAACTTCTTAATTATATTAGACTAGGGATAGTTCTATCTTGCAATCTTATTGTTTACTTTTACCTTTACATTTTATAAAAAATAAATATATACATAAGTATAACTGTATTAAGTGAAACATTCAAGTTTTTAACATAGAACACTGTAGCACTATTTCAAGTTCGGAATTGTTGATAGAATTGAGATATGTCGTAAAATGAGACTTCTTGAAGAATATAGGTTTTCAAACTTGTATATTGGTTTATTAATATTCGATCATTTATTCACTATTGCAACCTATCATTGAAACCTGGATCATTTTAATTATATTAGAATAGAGATAGTTCGATCTTGCAATCTTATCGTTCACCTTTACATTTTATAACAAATAAATGTATATAAATATAGTTGTGTAACTTATCATTGAAACTTGAAACTTCTTAATTATATTAGACTAGGAGGGATAGTTCTATCTTGCAATCTTATTGTTTACTTTTACCTTTACATTTTATAAAAAATAAATATATACATAAGTATAACTGTATTAAGTGAAACATTCAAGTTTTTAACATAGAACTATTTAATATAATAACAAATTGTATATTGGTTTATTAGTATTCGATCATTCACTCACTATCGTAATTTATCATTGAAACTTGAAACTTCTTAATTATATTAGAATAGGCAAATTACAGTATCTGCCTTAGGCCCTGCAATTTCTAAAGACGTCGCTGGCGATAAATATCCCAGGTTAGCGTGATTATACCTGTAACAAACCTGTATCGAGATTTGTTGTGCATTGGGATTGGATAATTAGTCAACAGTTGGATGTTTAACCTTTTCATAGTACACAGGCTATCGAGCACGCCATCGAATGCAAGTAACCTTCGTTTAACAAGAAACTTCGCGTTAAGAAATTACTATTTGATGGATATTAAATTAACCCTTTGACTACTGTTGACGCTTATTGGCGTCCGACACATGTTAACTTCCCGGTACTGTTGACGCCTATTGGCGTCCGACACATGTTAACTTCTCGGTACTGTTGACGCCTATTGGCGTCCAAATCAAATTTCGCTTGTTTCACCAGTTTAAAAATTTTATAATTGGTCTTATGGTAATGTAGACCTCTAATGGCAATGTAGATTACCTATTTCGATTATTTTAGATTATTTTATAATCTTATTTTGATTGTTATATTATTATATTATTAAATTTTATTATTAAACATTGTTATTTAAAAAAATAAAATATTGTCATCTAAAAAAAGCTTAAAATTAATGTTCATTTCAAGTAATATTCGTGTAATGTAATAAATTTCAGTATTTTGAATATTTTAATATACTTCCTCAGAAATGCATGTCTAACGAAAAATTTCGCCACACCAAGTGGACGTCGCGAGTAAATTCGTACCGTGCCGTACGGCCAGTGCGTGCCAAAGTCTGCCGTAGTCAAAGGGTTAAAAGTGAACGTTAAACAATTGAACGATGAATATTTGATGGATACTAAAATGTAACACAGTAGAAGCTTCTTTATCTGAATATACATTGTTTAAAGACTGTCCCCGGATATTCTATTATCCAAACAGAGTATCGTCTAGTGATAGTTCAGTATTTAAAAAAATTAATAAATTTAACAGTGGAAGAGTTACAGAGTACACAAATATTTAAACAAACTGTTAATTCTCTTAACGTGATTTAAATAAATAACGTATGGTATATAAAAATGTAATTGTTCTATTATGCAAAAATTATTTTATCTGAACACTTTTATTTCCCTATTAGTTCATATACGAGAGGTTTTGAGATTTTGTTTTAAAAAAATTGTATGATTTCGTACTTTTGGTAATCTTCTCTTTATTTCTCTCAGGATTTCGAGTTATAGAGAAATCAAGGAATTTCATAATTATCAGATCGTTTTCTATCGAACTTATGTTTTTAAAAAAACGTTATTTTAATATGGTAATTATCTGCATTGTAAATTTCATTTCTTATCATCAGATTGAAGATCGTACATATCTGATGTGATTATTAAAATTTATCATTGATCTTACTGTTTACTGGTTTACTATTAAAATTATTTGACATCGCAAACGAGAATAATAAAAGTTTTCTAAAGTTAACCCTTTGCACTCGAAAGGTGGCTCACGGTAGTCAAATGATATTCTATTTCACAAACTTCCGAATGCGAACTGTGGTTCTTTAAAATAATAGTATTATGTTTTTAAATTAAGTAAATTTTATCGCAAGTAAATTCTGGTGTTGCTTGATTTCAATGTCCTACATTTGGAAACTTCTAAAGATGGAGAATCGATTTTTGAGTGCAAAGGGTTAAAAATAAAAAGCTGTGGTAATTGAAGAATTAATGCTTTGTCCACGTAAAAGGGTTAATGATATTTATTTCTGCTTCGAGTGAACTTTCTTAGAATTTTGATCGGAAAAAATGAATCATACTGATCTCAGAGATTATTGGAATTCACTGTGTCAAGAAGAATTGTCGAAATTTATTGCAATGTAAGAAAGATAAAGTTATTGCTTAAATGTATTTGTAATCATGCTTCCTGTCCGTTGAAATACGAACGTTTGGGTAGAATTGATATCAAAGTTATTAATAATACATTTAATCTCAAGATATTTTCATCTGAAAGCAATAAAAAGCAATATTTCTTGTAATTACTACATATATACGTACATCAGTGTATAAAATATGAATATCATCTCATTTTATTCATTTTTATATGCTTTCAGATGTGGTATGAAGAAAAGTGCATGATTTTTTCGTTTAGAGAATTAATACATATTTTTATGATACATAAGGTGATTTTTAAAATAATCCTTCTTCTCATAATTTTGTTTGCTTCTCTACCTTCAACAATATTTCTTAGACTCATATTCGTATATACATTTTATAGACCTATTGTTAATAATTATTTTACCAAAGGATTATTATACTAGGAGAAGATAATTAAATATAATAATTATTCCTAGTATTTAAATACCTTTCGCTTACTTTCCGTTTTACAAAGTAAACTGTAGTATAATCACAAATATAATACATGTATCTTTTTAAATATCCGTAATATTATCTTACACTAATCTAATGTTGGCTTTTCTACGATTACTAAATAATTTTCTCGATAATTTATTTTTATATATAATACAACACTTAAACTTTTATATTTCATGCATCTGATTCCAAGTTTCAAACATTTAAACTGAAATATGTTCGTTTTGTCGTCCTATGAACTACTGTATGAGTAGTATAGTGTAACTATTTCGTACATCTTTTATTCAAAATGCTTTTAACATTACTAGGCTAAATTATTAATTATTTCGGTAAATTTTTATCAAACAAAAGTTGTTGAATATAAAGTAAATATCTAATATTTTGAACGTCACCTAAACAATATTTACATTTCTACAGAAGATTCTTACGAAACAAAGGCGATACTTCAATGACGAACATTTTAATTCATAAACATATGTCAATCTGTTATCGTATGTAATTTATCTCTTAAAGTGTATCGTTTAATACATCGACAGTGTACTGATGAAGTTAGCTTTAATACCTGCAAACAATTGGGCTGAATCATTAT
>JAOPTO010000992.1:0-22888 GCA_033822845.1 Tetrapedia diversipes
TTGATAGAGTATCGATCATAGCCGTCGATATCGATAGTAAGGTGTTTTTGTTTTATTTTGTTTTTCTTTTTTCTCTACCAAAAAGTATGTGACCGAAGTTAGTCAGCAAAGAGCTCGCGACGCGTACATTAAGATCATTTAAATATTAATAAATAGTAAAATATATATATTGTGTAGTGGTTTATTCCAGCAGCCTTTCCTTCACCCCATAAAACCTAACAATTATTATTTATTATTTATGGTTAAACTAACCGTCACTGGTTAACCGAAATTCGCAAAATTCTTCTTAATAGTTAGCAAACAAATGTCTACACCTTCTTCTATTATTATTTATTATTTATGGTTAAACTAACCATCGCTGGTTAACCGAAATTCGCAAAATTCTTCTTAATAGTTAACAAACAAATGTCTACACCTTCTTCTCTGAACTCAATGTCATCACCTGACTCCTCAGTCATCGACTTTGTATTGATTCATAATTAATCATCCTTTCTTCCTCGAACAACTGATCTTCGCTCTTGTTCTCTCACAACAAAGTACGTTATGCATGACTTCACGTTATTTCCAAGAATCTTCTAATTATATCTTCAACTTGAGTGATGTTGAATAATATCTGATTTACTTGTAATACTTCGTTTACAATTTAATTATACCTAAATAACAATTCGTTCAGAAAGAAAACAAATTATAGTTTAAAAAATTTTATTAACCTAGTCCTGTTTTCATTTTTACAAATAAATTTCTTAATTGTTACTCATAAGTTTGTTGTATATTTTAAAAAGGCCCTAGTGTCTGTTTAATAATCAATTTTTAATAAATTAATTTTAGGGAAATACCATACTTAACCCTTTCGCTACTAGCGTTACATACAGTGGCTCCAAAAAGTATTCGTACACTGTATTGTAAGGAAATTCATCTACTTCTGAAATTCTGATTTCAATGAAACTTTATGTGTGTACAGAGCATGGAGCAATTTTTTTGGCGGCAAAATATCTTTTAAGGGGACTGATAACAAATCTCAAAGTTTCAGCGATTTTTCACGCTTTGAATACAAACTTTCCTGTGTTCTTTTCTTTTTAAACAGGACGATAGGGTATTAAAAATTAAACATCTTCTATTTGAAAGGTTTTGCTTCGTCAAGTACCATTACAAAGTCATCTTTAAAAAATGAGAGAAAACTCAGAAATTTCAACGCTGATTTTACCCTTTTAAGATGGCATTTAGATGAAAAAAAGAGATTAATTCAAACGTATACTATTACGATTTACATACCCACAAAGTTTTATCAAATACTTCTATCAGACTCAGAATTTCAGGGTTAAACGAATTTATTTGTTATATGCTTTTTGGAGCCACTGTATATGTGACGACCCAATTTTCTTACATGAGTCGGACGTCATAAATATGTGACACACAGTGTCACTTATGTGGGTCGCTGCGTAAAATTGCTAATTTCACTTAGTTAGAACGTTATAAATACATCCCACAAAAATTAATGAGAATTGATATGATATTTAAATAATAAAACGTCTGGGCTGTGCTGGCGGTTTGTCTCCTGAGGCCCTGGTAGCGAAAGGGTTAAACACGTTTACATTTATTATCTTCCTCATGAAAATTTTAACCCTTTGCGCTCGTATGTCTCAGCGTATGAGACATCACAATATTTTATCGTGGAATTTTCATTTTTTTTAATTATACTCATGAAATGTTACAGCTAAGTATGCTAATAACGTATTGGAAAAGTTTTGTTTTGATTGAATAAAAAAATAAATTCCGAGTTGGCGGTAATTCATGGTCATATTAAATTCGAGTGCAAAGGGTTAATCTTTTATTTTCGATGCTGTAATAAAAATTGTTAATGTTAATGTTCAATGGGGCACTGTTTACTTCTAAGTATCCTCTAATTAGCGGTAATGTTTAAAGTGCACTAACTGTCAATTGTTATTCAATTCATATTAAATTCGAGTGCAAAGGGTTAAAAGAAAGCAAAATATGATTGCTGAGAAAGAAAAAACAAAAATCGCAGCAAATTAATATTCAAATCTAATTAATCAAGTGCTCCACTCCCACAAGTACCCAGCCATATTCTCAATATGCCAAGCTTCAAATTTATACCACCCACCTGACACGCTCCCTGTTATTAATTTAAATACGTAATGTAGTCGAGCGAATGCGGGTTCGCGTCAATCAGAGGCGGCTGGCTAACACGCATCTGTCCTTACTCAGTCGTCTCATCACGTACGAAAGCTGGTACTCCCGATCGAACGTGTTACACCTTATATCGCAAACAATGCACGGGCGAAACGGCAGAAGGAGCGGCGGCAGCGCGTGTGTGCATACGATTAGAATACTCGTGCACGCGTTCCCTGGCAGCAGATGCACCGGGAGAAGAAGCCAATTTGCATTCCATCGAGGACGTAAAGATAAAGTAGATAAGGACACTTGCACCGCCGAGGAGATACACTCTCGTTCATAAATACGAGGACGGTCACGCGTATCCGAACTATTAGGATATTACTATTATCTGAGACGAACACGGTTTTAACGTGAAAATTAAAATGTTTGTATTTTCAAAATGTGAACGAACACAAATGACGAAGAGAAAAATAAGTCAGACATAAATGAAAATTGAATCTTTGATGAGTATATTTAATTGCGTTTGGTATTAAACAGGTATTTATAATTTCCTTAGGTGTCGAAGGGGTGTCGGGATTCATTGGAAAGTATCAAAGAAATTTTGATTCGATAGAATATTGGTTTGGTATCATTTTAAAAGGTCTCGGTATCGATTTAGTCTCCAAGTACCTAAAATTCTTATAAATATTGACAAGTGATACCAACTATCTAAAATTTCTACATACATCGACAAGTGATACCAAGCACCCAAAATTTCTATATAGTATATCGACAAGTGAAACCAGGTACCTGAAATGTCTAGAAATATTGACAAGTAATACCAAGTACCCAAAATTTCTATCCATATTGACAGATGATACCAAGTATTTAAAATTTCTGTGTATATACTGACAAATGATACCAAATATTTAAAATTTCTATACATATTGACACGTGACACCAAGTACCTAAAATTTCTATATATATTAACAAGTGATATCTAAAATTTCTACATATATCGACAGGTGATAACAAGTACCCAAAATTTCTATATAGTATATCGACAAGTGAAACCAGGTACCTGAAATGTCTAGATATATTGACAAGTGATACCAACTATCTAAAATTTTTATATATATCGACAAGTGATACCAAGCACCCAAAATTTCTATATACATCGACAAGTGAACCCAGGTACCTAAAATGTCTAGATATATTGACAAGTGATACCAACTATCTAAAATTTTTATATATATCGACAAATGATACCAAGTACCTGAAATTTCTACATATATTAATGACGCCAAGTACCTAAAATTTGTATACATATCGATACCTGCTCTTAAATGTTTTGGTATCGAGTTTACTAAATGTCATGAATGGTATCAGTACCGATTCTATCGTTACTCGCAATCAATCCATCTTATGTCTTGTGTCGCTATTCTTTTCTAAAGTATCCCTGTTTCCTACAATTAATGACAATAGTTTAAGACTAAATGGAGTGAGGGGCCCGTTTCGTAAACAGGACTGACAATAAATTAAACTCAAGGAAGTCCCCGCATAAGCGTCCGGATTCGGTCTCAACGCTAAAGCGGACACTACTGTAGCACCGGTTGTAGGGTATGGCCGAGTTACAGGGTCCATGTTATCGATCCGGCCAGGCTCTGCACAAAGGGAAATTGTCTAGCAATGCGGCTATATTATCTCTTCGTGTACTACACGTGCTCCTAGACACGACAAGCTCGATCCAATTCTTGACCGGCAATTTTCGTTCGATTTAAGCACCGTGTGCTCGTTCGCAGCCGTTGATGGAGGGGATCGCGTTCAATTGCTTTGTTACACGTACACTCCCGTCCATAAATCACCGGACACTCGATATACTTAGCGTAAGGAGCAGTTTATGTTACAATTACGGGACGAAGTTACCATTCACCGGGCGTCAAGTAATTGTATAAGAAAGGACAGTGGCAAATCGCGTTTTCTATTTTAGCGATTAGAATTTATGGAAAACTTTAACCCTTTCCCAGTGTAATAAAACTACGTATAAGAAAGGACAGTGGCAAATCGCGTTTTGTAGTTTAGAGAATAAAAGTTATGGAAAATTTTAACCCTTTCCCAGTGTAATAAAACTACGTATAAGAAAGGACAGTGGCAAATCGCTTTTTCTATTTTAGAAATTAAAATTTATGGAAAGTTTTAACCCTTTCCCAGTGTAATAAAACTACGTATAAGAAAGGGCAGTGGCAAATCGTGTTTCCAATTTTAGAAATTAAAATTTATGGAAAGTTTTAACCCTTTCCCAGTGTAATAAAACTACGTATAAGAAAGGACAGTGGCAAATCGCGTTTTCTATTTTAGAGATTAGAATTTATGGAAAATTTTAACCCTTTCCCAGTGTAATAAAACTACGTATAAGAAAGAACAGTGATAAATCGCGTTTCCAATTTTAGAAATTAAAATTTATGGAAAGTTTTAACCCTTTCACAGTGTTTCAAATATTTATTTAATAAGTGATTTATTGGTGTTTCAAATTAATGATAGGAAAAATTGGTTACCACACTGCTAATGTGTATGCAATTATGAGCAATTTAGTGAAAAAAGTATAGAATGTGTATAATATGCAAATGTAACATAAAATATCTCAAGTGAAGTATACGTCGTGATATATAAAAGACGAGGCAAATCTCTATTTAAATCCCAGCTCTTTAGCTACGTTCATAAACTCATAAAATTGTGCAAATAATGCACAATTAGCTAATAACCCCGTCAAGTGTGGCCTTTAACTATTTTTATTTCAGATTACACAAAAATCACTTTTCTAAGTATTAATTTATTCAAGAAAAAAATCCTATTATGTACTCGCTGTTACTTTGTTCGCTGTTCTCTATTTTCACTGTTTTATATTGGGAATTTGCCGGTAAATAAATTAAATTAAATTAAAATTAATATAAAAAAAAATAAAATAAAATAGCATAACGAAATTATCTTCGTCTATTTTATTGCACTTCAGGAACACGAACCGATAACACGCCTAAAATACATTTCAACCAACACACAGAATATTTTCTCGCATACAAGCGATGTATATCATCTCATGCTCAACAAGCCGATAAACAATTTCACGTGTACAACCCCTAATCCAGACACACTGTACAGGCTACTCAACCACGCACGAGGAGGCACGAACAATCGATAGCCATCGATTTGTTCGAGAATTCACCGCTACTCAACCAATTACAGTTTCCAATAAATAGAAAAAGCAGTGACATGGCACGACAGGTATTTATATACCAGTAAAAGCTGCAGTTTAAAAACTGTATTTTCAAAACTGTAAAACAGCTTATTTAATGTTATCGTATCGTTATGCAAGCTGTAGGTCCTGTATTTTCCATTGGAAACTTCTGTATGCTGAATAATTAAATCTTCTGAAGTCGTTCATCATTAACCCTAGAACTCCTGAGCCTCGATTTGTTACGCAAATCATGCCAACATCAACAGCATTCATGCCAACCATTCACACTAATTGTTCTCAACAATAAAGACAAGAACTTTGATTAGATAAAAACTGAACGTCCTCAGTTATAACAAGAAATACTGGATTTTCATATAGTTTTATCTGCTTTCTACACAGGAACGAGGACCTCAGATAAAACCTAAACATTTTCCACTATGTGAAACAATACTCGATTTCTGCATAGCTTAGAGCTACACCCGGAATAAGAGTATAACGTTACGCCAATGGCTCAATGTCGAGCAGATATGAATCATGTCTGACGTGCGCAGCGGCGAAGGTTTTAACGGTGCCGCTTGTCAAAAACGAATGCAACAATATTTGCGATCTCACAGAACTGGGTTTCAATTTCAGACGAGTTCGCGTTCGCGCAACACGGTTGATACGCGTTTCGCGTGATAGTAGATCGTACAGTTTGTTTCTTTCTTCTTTTCCCGTCGAGCAGTACCGTAATTTCTATAAATACCCTATCGACCAAAAGCTCGAGACCACTTCCCGATTTGTACCTATATCAAGTGTCCCACTAATAAAATGAATCAATTGCGATGAAACAAAAATTTAAGCAATTTTTCTTCTTATTATCTCAAACAGTTTACAACCTTTACTATTTTAACGCTTAGCCAACAGATCTCCCATTTTTTTCTACAACAAGGGCGCTACGACTGATTCTATTTTTTTTTTTTTTTACCAATTAGTCTTAACCCTTAGCGCTCCGTTGGCTCCGCTGCGGAGACATTGCGTATTTAACCCTTTGCACTCGAGAGGTGACCGTTAGTCGTTTAATGATACTAACTTCAAAATTTTCATATTCGAAATATTTACATACTTTATTTACAGTTTATTTAAAATTCGACATGTTTCCGCAAACCAAAAATGAACAGAAAATAAGAAAGATTCAAAAAAGAAAGAAAAAAAAATTAGTAAGTCCTCATGGATTTGAACTTCAGTCCGCGGCATACAAATGCTTGTACGTTCTCGATAAACCATTCTATTACTTGATAAGTACTTTGAATAGAATTGTACTTATCGTGATAATAAAATTTTAATCATAATTATCTCGAAAAATATTGAGAGTTTGCCCCTATAGTGCTATATTTTCGTGAACAGAATGACTAGATTTACAAGTGTGCAAGGTTTCAACTAAATCGGTGACCCGAAGAGCTTGCACTCTCCTTGTGAGACATACGAGAGCAAAGGGTTAATTTCTAGAAAATATTGTATCTAGCGACGTAGTCCCATGGAGTCCTGAACGAAACATGCGATTTCGGCGTGGCAGTCAAAGGGTTAAGTGGGTTACACGCGTCTACGGCCGCGAACGGTGACACACCTACGCGTGCGATCACCCTTCGAGCCGGTGCCCTTAAAGAAATTCAGGCCTCGGTGCACGGCCGTTCTACCTAGCCTCGTTTACACTTGCAGGCCCGGCCTTCTGTCCCGGAAATACGTCCATTAATGTCCGTAACGCGGCTGCCGTCCAACGATAGCTCGACGCTAGAGAGGCTAAGTGACTCTCGCGACAGGCCCATTACGCGTTGCTTTGCCCGCGAGCACATGGCTAAAGCTGCGTGTGCACCAGTTCAGAGTGGTGTACACACGCTGACGGAGGTGCGAATGTCACACCAGTGACGAAGAGTGTGTGCTGAGAACAAAGGTTCGAATCGTGCAAAGTAGACACTGCGTCGCCCGTGTATACGAACTCGGAAATTTGCTTCCTTGGACGCCATTTGTACGGCTTTACGGACTGCAGCTCGGATAGGTTGGACACTCCACGCGAGCAAGGTTCAAAGTTCATTCGCTTTGACGCATTTTGTGTGACGTTGAAATCAGGATAAAGGAACAGCGCACACCTCGCGCGAGCAAGGCTCAGAACTTTGTTCCTTTGATGCGACTTTTGTAGCGTTAGATGCGAATTAGATCACGGTGTGCGCCTTATACTAGCTAAGCCTAAAATTTAGTTGCTTTGGTGGCATTTAGAATAATGCAGCGGGTGTACATTTGAAGTGTACACAAATATGCAACATTACTTGTCCATTTATGCGATTCAGTCATAAGCAATCTACACTATTTTTTAACTATACCATCAATGGCCATACCGTTATCTTCTGTTAGATCACGGTGAATACCTTATACTAGCTAAGCCTGAAATTTAGTTGCTTTGGTGGCATTTAGAATAATGCAACGGGTGTACATTTGAAGTGTACACAAATATGCAACATTACTCGTCCATTTATGCGATTCAGTCACAAGCAATCTACACTATTTTTTAACTATACCATCGATGGCCATACCATTATCTTCTGTTAGATCACGGTGAACACCTTATACTAGCTAAGCCTGAAATTTAGTTGCTTTGGTGGCATTTAGAATAATGCAACGGGTGTACATTTGAAGTGTACACAAATATGCAACATTACTTGTCCATTTATGCGATTCAGTCACAAGCGATCTATATTATTTTTTAACTATACCATCGATAGCTATACCATTATCTTCTGTTAGATCACGGTGAACACCTTATACTAGCTAAGCCTGAAATTTAGTTGCTTTGGTGGCATTTAGAATAATGCAACGGGTGTACATTTGAAGTGTACACAAATATGCAACATTACTTGTCTATTTATGCGATTCAGTCACAAGCGATCTACATTATTTTTTTAACTATACCATCGATGGCTATACCATTATCTTCTGTTAGATCACGGTGAACACCTTATACTAGCTAAGCCTGAAATTTAGTTGCTTTGGTGGCATTTAGAATAATGCAACGGGTGTACATTTGAAGTGTACACAAATATGCAACATTACTTGTCCATTTATGCGATTCAGTCACAAGTAATCTACACTATTTTTTAACTATACCTATCTTATACGCGATTTCCACCGTATCTGGGTAATTAAACTCGTACGTCGCACGCCGAATTAACTTTATGCGACTAGTTATACGTAAGTGGACTGTATAATAATAATGCCGATGTAGTGACTAGGTTAATGTAGTGTTGATCTTTATTCTGAATACATAGAAGATAACTTTAAATTAAATGTTTGTGTGTTATATCGTGGCTCTTGCAAATCGAAAAACGGTACGTTTGAATTGAATGATCGACTATTAGTCTTTTTCGCCTGTTAAGCGCTATCAATATATACATGCCCTTGACCGGGCGGACAACACTCCAAGAACAAGATGATTCCGCTGGTCATCCTTGGAGAGGGAAGGTACGACCCACGCAAGGGGTGATTCGGGGTTGTACTTTGTAAAATCCTAGACCCCAGGGGGTCACCTGAAAGTCTCCTTATTTGCACTATTTTATTGCGGAGTGAATAATGACTGATGTCCTGGCGCTGAGGAACCCTCATTAACCAAATTCTTATTTAACACTATTCCTACCACAACCGGTGGTACCTTGACCGGGCGGACACCACTTCAAGAACAAGATGATTCGCCTTGGAGAGCGAAGGTACGGCCCACGCAAGGGTTGATTTGGGGTTGTACCTTGTAAAATCCTAGGCTTGGATTTGGCTGGATGGCCTGGCGCTGAGAAATCGTCATTAACCAAATTGTTATTTAAGTATCCTGGCCATCATTTCGATCAAGAGCTTCGCAACGCGATAATACCATCGATGGCCATACCGTTATCTTCTGTTAGATCACGATGAACACCTTATACTAGCTAAGCTTGAAATTTAGTTGCTTTGGCGGCATTTAGAATAGTGAAGCGGGTGTACATTTGAAGTGTACACATATATAATATGCAACATTATTTCTATACTTGTGCGATTCTGTCACTGGAAAATTGTTCGGTGGTATGGTTACCAGATTACGCTTACCAAATCTATTCCATCGGAAAGGTGCAAAACAGATTTTTAATGCTCGCTGAACGCCATATGGGCATACCGATGGCAATTTCAGAGCACAATTATTCACAGGTATACAAAAACTAAAACTTATGCCGTTGGAGTGTCGTAGGATCCAGATGGACCTCTTTCATTTGCTTATAAAGCAATAAATAATTCAGTTGCATCCACTGAGATCTGTTCATTTTTCATAAAGAATAATCATGAGACTGCTACGAGGAATTTTCTTCTACGTCAACAAGTTCATTCCTCTCTCTAAGCCAAGTCAAATGGTATAAACCGTATAATAAGTAATGTTAATAATTATTGCATCCATATAAATTTCTTAACTTCGTATGAAGACTTTATCAAACACGTACTTCACCTTCTTAATCCTCTATGGGCCGAATTATTGTTTTAAATATAACAAAATTAATGAAACGGAAAATCAACAATTATAATCTTATTTATGCAGATAAAAAAAATTTCCAGTTTAAACAATTTTATATTATAGAACATTATATAATTAATATGTATACGCCATGTCATGAAAAAGACAAATTATTAGTTAAAATGTCAATAAATTAGCATGTGGCCTGAAAGTTACACGAATCCATAGAGGGTTAACTCAAAAGAAGTCTAATTATTTGTATATACATTGTATATCAAAGAGCTTTTACCCGTTTAATAAAGTTATTATTATTATTACATTTTGTGCAAAATTAATTGCACACCTTATACAAAATTATCCGTAAAATATTGAAACCGTGACAAATGTGAGCTTTATTCGTAATATACGGTGACCAGAGGAAATATCTGTACATGTCAATGCTTTTCAATGTCCACACCTTTTATCAAATATTCAACTTCAATATTGGTTTTTGTAATATCAAATGTGTACACATAATCAAAAGATTACTATCAAATAACATAAAATTTACTACATTTAATCACCATTAATTCATATACATATGAGTACGAATAGTCTTTACATGCATTGTAAGCGCTGTCTGCTATAATAAAGGATTTATTAATCCGTGAAAATATACCATAAATATAAAAATAGTATATGGAATGAATGTATCAATGTCAGAACGTGACTTTTATCATCTCCAGCTATACTTCACTGTAACAACCTTCGTATGAGAGAAATGAGCATAGCTGAAACGTTAATGGACGCTAATAGCAAGAAACACTTTTTCCGACGATAATGTTACAGAACCGTAATCGAAGCTAACGATTCCGTCTGCTTGGAGATATTCGTTTAATAATGGAACAGGATTCTGATCTTCGTATTTCTATAACATATATCAACCTCCATTGAATTATTTTTTGAATTCTTCCACTTTCTTCTTTCGTATACAGTCAGTCAACAAAATCTACATACCCTAATTAAACTTTAAATGCTTAAATGGTTTCCAATATTTTGTTGACACTGCTTCGTTTATTAGTGAAAATCAGACAAATTTTGAAGAATCCATAATGTTTCTTCTATTTGTTTAAAGGAAAATATAATAAATCGAGGAAACGATCTTACGAAAATCTATGTACGGTTACTACAAATATATTATAATTAATAAAATTTATCGTTATAATAATTATAGCAGTTACGATATCAGTTTTTTATACTGCAATATATTCGTGATAACTGTATATATAGATTCTGTAATTCTGTGTTTTCGATTTAATTGTCTTTCGGTAAATAAACATAACAAAAGTTGATATTTTCTTGAAATTTTGATTAATCTCGATTAAAAATATTCAAAATATTTCTACTCTTTAAACAATTAAAATTTCATAGATCTATGCAGACTTTCATCACTGACTGTACAAACTGTTTTAACCACTTGCGCTGGAAAGATGTGCCACGCACGTCGAAGTGCTTTTGTTACAAGAACACCAGCGACGTGTGTAACACGTCAACTACGTGGGAGTGTAAGAAATGTCTTGTAGCGTTATACATTCCGAGCTGTTTTGAAAAATATCACACACTGCAAAATTATTAACACCTAGCCGACCGAATGGGAAGGAGATCTCCCATTTATTCGTTGACAAAGCAGTGCCATTTATTCTATTTGCTTTTGTTATTAGTTGGTCCTAAGCTGAGGTTGAATTCGTTAAAAATTGTATTTTGGAAAATTTATGAACAGTACTAGTTCAAAACTAACTAATAACAAAAGTAAATAGAATCAATAGCAGCGCCCTTGTGAAAAATGAGAGATTTCCCCCATTCGGTTGGCTAAGTGTTAAGAATTTATTAAAAGTTATCCTTTGGAAGAAAAGAAAATGCATTTGATGAATTGTAAACAACACTAGTTCAAGACTAATTAATAATAAAAGCAAATAGAATCAATGGCAGCGCCCTTGTAGAAAAAATGGGAAATTTCCCATTCTTTCCTCTGTCATTGATTCTATTTACTTTTGTTGTTAGTTAATCTTGAACTGGAGTTGAATTTATTAAAAATTATCCTTTGGAAAAGCAGAAAATGCATTTGATGAATTCTGAACAATACTAGTTCAAGACTAATTAATAACAAAAGTAAATAGAATCAATGGCAGCGCCCTTGTAGAAAAAATGGGAAATTTCCCATTCTTTCCCCTGTCATTGATTCTATTTACTTTTGTTAGTAGTTAATCTTGAACTGGAGTTGAATTTATTAAAAATCATACTTTGGAAAAGTAGAAAATGCATTTGATGAATTCTGAACAACACTAATTCAAGACTAATTATTAACAAAAGCAAATAGAATCAATTGCAGCGCCCTTGTAGAAAAAATGGGAAATTTCCCATTGTTTCCTCTGTCATTGATTCTATTTACTTTTGTTGTTAGTTAGTCTTGAACTGGAATTGAATTTATTAAAACTCATACTTTGGAAAAGCAGAAAATGCATTTGATGAATTCTGAACAACAGTAGTTCAAGATTAATTATTAACAAAAGTAAATAGAATCAATTGCAGCGCCCCGTTGAGGACAAAATGGGAGATCTCCCCATTCGGTCGGCTAAGTGTTAATAAATAAATTTAGTATTCATACATATGTGATATTATGACCAGTTGATGCGTTTATATATTCCCTTCTAAAACACGTAAAACGCTGCGTGAACTCGCCTCGCAGCGATTTACACTCGACTGTTCTGGCACGCGCAACCGTGAATCTCTTTCCACCGCAAGTGGTTGACTGGAGAATTTTACGAAATACCTCGTTATAAAATGTTTCATGCATATTCAATTTTCTTACTTTGCTCGTAAATTTATCGACGCAAGGCATTACCGTCTTTTCCGTTCTTAAAATTTCGTGGAACAAAAAATGAAGAAACAAAGCGTCGTAACGGCACGATTAGGTACATTACGCCAGCGATCGGAATCTTTAGCCTTCGCTATAATAACAGTGTACTCGCTAGCGCAAAGTACGAGCAACTGAATAATACCCGACCGTATGATTTCGTTACACGATGTGCATCATGCATGCCCTACTAAACACATATCCATTCTACACGGACAGAGATACACTCGAATCGCGAAATAATCACGTCATCAGCAATGCCGTGTAACATCGACGCTTTCAGAGAATCAATCGACAAACGATTCAGATTGCGCTCGAAATTGTTCGTCGATTGTCCTACAATTTGCACGGATTTTCGACGGATTCGGAGATAAAGTTGGTTACCAAAAAATGAAACAGAAAGGGGTGAACTTATGCATCACTGCTATATGATCATTACTTTTACAGCTGCGAAAAGGTTTCAGATGATTTCTCTCGATCCTCTGAATAAAACAAAAATTTGCCAGCAACAACATGATTTACAACGTAATCTAACAATAATACAAACATTCAGACGGTGCATAATAAATTTGTAACGTAACACATGCGAATGAGAACAAAAGGAGTAAGCATCTATGTACGCTTATAGAAAATGGATATACTTAACCCTTTGGCACTCGAGGGGTGACTGTTAATCGTCTAATGATAGTAACTTCAAAGATTTTCAAATTCGAAACATTTACTAAGATTCGCCTGTATTATACGTCATTTAGTTTAAAGTCATATACTAAAATTTGCATATATGATTATTTAACCTCTAAGTTTAATTAACAAACAAATTAACTAAAGTTTGAAAATTTGTGAAATTATCATTTGGTGACTAATAGTCACCTCTCGAGTGCAAAGGGTTAATACCTGAAGAATGTTCGTATGATATTCTCACAAACAATTCGATTTCCCTTTCAACCCTTTCGCTACTAGGGACAACTATAGTCGCTCTCCATAAAATATCAATTATGCGGTTCTCGAACTGTAATTAACAGTGTCCATGTTAAGACGTTATAAATACCCTGTTTTGAGAAATGTTCTCTTTTTTCGAAAACACCGTCAAAGCAGCTCAGGTTGTAGTGAGCCGTGTAGTTTTGTCGCGGCGCGTCACGGTGGAGAACGCACCCGTAGCGAAAAGGTTAGACTACAAAAATTACCCATCAACTCCAGAGAAAATAAGTACAACGACCATAGCAACATCAAGAGATAGGAACACTCAAACGAAGAACGTACACGCATCAATATCGATAAACCAAACAACTAAAACCACAAAAAAAAACCACCATATAGCCCCTCCTCCTCGTAAACAAACGAACGATCACGATCTATCATCGAACAGAACCGCTGACTCACCACATGAGATCTATGATGCTGATGATGCATAGTATGATGATGATGATGTCTCTTCTCCTTAGCGTGATGCTTAGCATGATGCTTGTTGCCCCTGTGCGGCGGGTAAGTGTGATAAAAGATAAGGTCGATGCAAGGCTGGCGTCACCTGACCTCGGCCATCTCGCACTTCGACACCTCTATCTGCTGGTTGCTCGGATGATTCTGATGTCCAGGCACTGCCAGCTGCGCCTGACAATTGTTGTGCAGCTTCCTCGCTGCAGGGTTGTTCGTCTGCCCCCCAGACGACACCACGTTGCCCGATTTCTCGTCGTTCTCCGTCGCGTTCTCCAACGTCAGGTCATTCTCGTCCAGATCGACCGTGAACGCGATACGATGATGAGGCGGCGGCAGCATTTTCACGTTCGAGCCGATCGGCGTCACCGTGGTGGCCGGGTCCAGCTTCACCAGGGCCGCTTGCAGTTCCAGGGCGTCCATACTGCCTGATCACGATCGAGCACGATCCAGCCGCCGGGATCCCTACAGCGGTGTCGTAATGGAGGAAAATGGTGAATCGATCCCGTGTGGACAGCGAACGAACGAGCAGAGGGCGCGATCCGGCGGAGTATCGAGCGGACGCACACCGTTCAGTTCGCCGACTTATGGGTCGGATATCGATGGGCGAGGTTGAGTGAAAATGCTACTGGTCCTTCCATTTGAGCCGATCCGCGCCTCGTTCTTCTTCCAGCCTTTATCTCGTCCCCGTTTCCAAGCAACCGACTCCTAGCTCGCCTCTCGCGATCGCCTCTCTGTTCACGTGGACGCTTCGACAAGCAGAACGGGATCATAGAACAAACAGCAGCTCGACCCTCGAACTCTCCTCCGTCGTGCATCGAATCATCGCGCAGAAATGCCCGCTCTTATTATCTCTTCACGCCTCCGGAACGCGGGTCGTCCCACGATCCTATCTCGAGGCTTTTCGCCGTTGTACGCGCGAACACGTGACCACCTCGCGATACCGGCACCTTCCGACAGACTCGCGACGCTCGCTTTCACTTAACTGCACGGATTTTTATCACACTTTCTATCTTTTCGAAAGACCACCGCGGGTCTACCAGCTGCTGTCGACACCTTTTCGAGATGATCACTCTGCAAAAGAAGTAGCGACGGCTACTTTAGCCTAGGGCGGCGAACGAACGAGTTTGGTTCACGAGCACCGTGAACCTTGCTCGTTCTTCGTTCGAAGCTTGGCGCGAGTGGCACTCAAATGGTGTCATCGATCCCGAAGACGTCCTATGGACGCTTTCCGTGTTCCGAACGCAGGCTGCACGCGACCTCCACGCGCCTGAACGACGGCAACCCGACCAGGCAACCCGAGTCGTCGCGATTACGAGCCCAACCGGCGCGAGATCGCGTGCGATCGGTTCGTTACGGGTGGCAGAAACGATCCTTGGGATTTAGCGGCGGGAATCGAGCGTATTTCATCGTTACAATGTCGTTTAGGAGGACTTCGACGCGGGTCGCATCGAAACGGACGAGTTTATTCCCGAAACGAAGGTAAAGACGCTGCTGGCATGAAATTGGAAAGCAACGAAGGAGCACTTCTGGGGCTTGATCACGGACCTTGGACACTGTGTGCAATGAAACAGTGCCGGGTCTATAATCCTTTTGTGCACTTACGCCTAACAAGGCGATGCTTTTCGTTTCTCTTTTTAGGCTTTTTTGTTCGTCGACTCGAATGGACGGTCACGGTGCCGGTGTTTTGCTGATCGATCGATACGGGGGATGGAAGAATCGTGTGGAACGGATGAACGGGGGAGAAAATGAAACGTGACTGGAAGCTTCGATTGATGGAACGCTACGTTTTTCATATGATCGATGGAGACACAAGCTGCTCTAGGCGAGACACGCGTGAGGAGAAAAGAGAGATAGAATTTTTGAGTGAATCAGGCAGGCAACGGTACTTACTTTAACGTTGTTGCGAGTTGCGAGCGTCGGGATTGATTAGAAAAAAAGTGTTTGCAAGCTACTCACAGCTACTGGTTTCGGGAATTTAGTTTATCGATCGGAACGAAATATTTGTAAGCGATTCAATCAAGCTGCTACCTTTAAAAAGTCAGAGAGCGTAATTTTCTTTGCGATTTATACAAAATATGTGATGTATCAGAAGTTTGATATTTTAAACTTTAGTATGAATGATGTATTGAAGATGCAATTACAGAAGCAAAGAAAAGCAATAAAAGTTAATCTACCATTAACTATGATTTAGGGGGTTTAATTTTTAACAAGTCACATAACCTGAATTTATCAAGGCTGATCCGTTTGCCAAGACGGTAAGACGCCCAGGCAAGTTTGTCAAGACGATGATTAAACTATTCAATTTAACTTCATAAACTTCTCGACTGTGAGTCCATAGAAATTTAACGAGAAATTAAAGTCAACGAAATATATAATAAGAGAGTATATGGATAAAACCTATAAAAATTATAAGTTTAATTATAAGGGTAAAAATTGAATAGCGAAAGGTTTCAGTAAATATAAAAAATTACAATTCAGCTGGAGCATTAGTTGCTTCGATTTTTCGAATTTTCTTGATAGGGGCTTCGATATTCTCTATCCTATTATTTAAAATAAGTTTGAACAAATATCAAAGATCGTTCTACACTGTCGCCCACGCATCCAAACGTTATTTAAAAAATATTGCAAATGATTATTACCCAGCTTGCACCGTACGGTAACACAACCTATAAACGACAGAAGAAACACGGAACCTGGACAAGATCCACGTGTTTCATTTGAATGTGACGTCGGACGTATTTCCGGTTTGCAACTGGAGACGCTAGCATGATTCATGCGCGCGCTGCTCGGCGCGGATAGAAGGTAGAAAATTTGCATATGGCATTCTAGAGACTGGGCAGACATCGTAGCGCCTTTGGGGATCCTTTTTTTCAGCTTCGGCGTGGAAAAGATCGACTGAAACTCGAGAACACTTCTCTGGTACGTGGGTGGACCCAGCCAGCAGCCGCGGTGTCACAGAGATCGATCAGTGTCCAGAACAATCGATAAGCATCGAGTTCACGGTCCTATCTTTCACACGGTTCATTAGCAGATTTACTTGAATGCAAATTTTTGATTTAGCGTTGCCTAAACAACGTTAACATTTAACGAACTGAATGAGGAGATCTTCCATTTTTTCCTGGACAAACCGTTGCCACTGATAGTGTTTACTTTTGTTATTAATTAGTCTTGAACTGGTGTTGAATTGTACTTTGGAAGAGCAGAAAATGCATTTGATGAGCTGTGAATAACGCTAGTTCAAAACTAACTAATAACAAAAGTAAATAGAATCGATGGCAGAGGAAAGAATGGAAGATCTCCCCATTCGATTGGCTAAGTGTTAAGATACTACCTTTTACTTGCAAAAGTATATAAAATATATTTTTTAGTTCTTCAAGTATATACATATTTTTGTTTATTCTACACTTTATAATAAAAATCCTTAATTCAGGTATTTTTTTATTTCTAGCTTGAAATATTTAGGTGCGTCTTATAATCAGTGTAATATGGTAATTATTTTATTAACAGGTACAGTAGAACCTTCCATGTAAGAGCTAATATGGAGACAAATGTGTTCGGATAAGAGAATCATAGAATAATAGAATAATTACATTTCTATTAGGTTACACTTCATTTATTTAAATGAATACTTGGAAGGTTAACAGGTCGTTTAAATGTTTGTGTATCCTAATTTTTTTCACTGTTCAATTTTATTATTTTGTAGGAGTTATCACATATTTCAATTACCAGATGACAGAAATCACGTAATTTGCATAATTCAATTATCAGATGACACTTTATTATTAGGTTGGAGGGAAAATTCTGACTTATTTAAATAGGCAGGTAATTTTTCTCGTAAATAAAAAAAAACATCTGACTAGTGAGTCATTGGGATTTTTTTTTTTTTTTACCTGCTGTATAATATAAAAGGAGTCCTTTTTTACCGTTCATCATTTACTTGTGACGTTTAAAGTGAAAAACATGTCAGTAGATAAAGTGCATTTACGACACTGCATTTTGTATGAATTCCAAAAAGGAAGCAACGCATCGGTTTCATGTAAAAATTTATGTGCGGTATTTGGAAAAGATATTGTAAATGTTCGTACTTGTCAAAGATGGTTTAGCAAATTTCGTTCCAGGGATCTGAGCGTCCAAGAAAGTGATCGATCTGGACGACCATCCAAGATCGATAATGATGTTTTGCGATCCATGTTGGAAAATAATCCACATTTAACAAATCGAGAAATTGCACAAGAGTTTGGCATTCATCATACAACTGTTGGAGATCACATTAAATCTCTTGGATTTGTGTTCAAGCAAAGTGTTTGGGTTCCACATGAATTAATAACGGAAACGGAAAATACGACAGAACTTTCCCTCCAACCCAATAGAATAGTAGAATATTTAGGTACAATATTCAGGTATTGGAAGTTCGGAAAAAAGAGATTCTATTGTATTATACTTTTGTCATTTAGTAAGTGTTTAGGGATCACAAAAGTAATCGGTCAATCAATAAACTGTGACAAAATCTTCGTTATCCCAAACTGTTTATTTGGTATAATTATTAAACTTAAGTGAAGGTTTAATATCTGCTTTCGCTTACTTCTGAATTTCTTGTCTTCTTAAATCATTTAATCTACAATTATACGACCATAATTAAGTACGAAAAGGAAATATCTCACATCTAGTCCCAATATTTAATTTCCCAACCATAAGATGCATTTCTCAATTCCACACACGAGTTTCTGAATTTTCATAATGAATCGCAATTAACATCATCACAGGCAAGCAGTCCTAATTTCATTCTAATATCATTTCTGTGAGTACGTGATACATCCTAAAATTTATTAATAACATGTAATTTCAAATGGTCTAAAGAAAACCTAAATTAATATTTACCCATTACCAAAGATAAGATTTTAAGAAATGATCTAGATAATAAGGTTAATGAAATAAAACGCTGCACTTTGAATAAAAAATAAGGAATCATATTAATCTACTGTTTCAAATTCCACACTTCTAATTTTCAAACGCAACTGTTTTCATTAACCCTTTGACGGTGTAATAAAATAACGAACAACACATAAGAAGTAGTTTAAAAAATAAGTAACGTATTGTTATCGAAAGTCTTTTCATCTTTCATACTGGATTAAAAAAAATACGTGTTTTCAATACTTTATATACAATCAATTTTATTAATTATATAATTATGAAACGGCTTAAGATACGAATTTGATACTTCTATAACTGTTAATTTGCAAACGAAACTCTATCGTATAAAACTGTAAAGGGGTTAAACGAAACAATTTCCCATTTCATTCTTTTCACAGTTAAATATTCCCCGAAAAACAACTCCTCAGCTAACATCTGTGTCTATTTTATCAACTGCACAGACTCGCACGAATACCACTCAGAGAAAATACACGCGTTGCGTCTCTCGTTTTATCTGGGAAAACGAAGCAAAAAGGGTTATCTATCTGAAAATGATTTATTCAATTTATTCGCCCATCCGTGTTATCGCCCAAACAATCAAAGGTCCCTGTGTTCGACTCGAAGCTAACGTCTGGAAGCGGCCAAGGTGAGCCTACGGACGAATAAACCGAGTCACTTTAAAGTCCCGCTCGCTCGTTTTCCACGGGCGATGTTCGTGGGTTGTCCTTGCAGGCGACTGGCAATTAAAAACGCCTATTCCACGGATTACCTATTCGCGGTACAAATTTTATACCCGCTTTATGGGGGCTTTATCTTGCTGGATGCTAGGCGGAGAAATGGCGCACAGGTATTCGCGAAAGGAATTCCAAGGGCACCGGTGTCTGGGCCTCGAAAGGACGGTCAACGCACCACCACACACGGTTTCCTTTGTGCGATTCGACCGCGTTTCTAAATCGTCCTCTCACGGGCCTGGCTGCTGGAGACCCGGTGAACGCCCACGGGAGAATCGCGACTTTAACCTAGTGATGGAATCCATACTGATATCGTTAATGATATTCAGCCAATTTGTCCCTGTATGAAGACTACCTTTGTAAACAAGTCGAGAGTATTCAGCACCGGTTTTTACGTTTACAGTGGCTTCAATAAGTATTCGTACGCTATGTCACGAATAAATTCGTTTAACACTATTCCTACCACGACCGGTCAAATGACCTTTTTTAAAATTTCGATTTGAATTTCACATATACAACGTAATCGAACCGCCTTTAAATTTTAGACTTTTCCTCAAATAAACCTATAATACATTTTTCGATATTCACTCCTTTTTTCATTGTTTAGTTTCTGAGAAAAATTTGTAGTCTGTCTTACGTGGGAATGTCGCGATAGGAATAGGTATAAGAAGTGTCGGTAGGAATAGTGTTAATACATTCGTCGCCACATTCGTGGAATTTTATATTTTAAGGAGAATCGATTAATGTTATTATTATTTCTTTTATCGCGAAAGTGTAGTTGTGTTGAAGTACAAAAAAGTGGAGGACAAAGTTTATAGAATTTTTTATTTTAAACAGAATTTTGTTAACCCTTTACGCTTGAAACGCGACTGTTAGTCATCAAATGATAGTTTTACAAATTTCCAATTTGTTAATTGATCAGACTCAGAGGTTAACACGTTCGTCGCCACGTCATCCATATTAAGGTGACGCTTTTTTTCTTAAAGTTAAATAGGATTTTAAATTGGAATTTTAAAAGGAATTCAATGGAATAAGTATTGAAGTATAATATACATAAATATAAAGTTAAAACTTTTGCTGTTTTTATATTTGTTTACCCCAGTTTTCTATGCAATCAGATTTGGGCCCAGCGAGGAACTCAGCCGAATCATGCTGGGCGACGAACGTGTTAACCTTGCAATTCTGAGTCTCATAGAAGTGTTTAATAAAACTTTGTGGGTACGTAGATCGTGATAGTATACGTATGAATTAATCTCTTCTTTTCGTCTAAATGCCATTTTAAAGGAATGAAACCAGCGTTGAAGTTTCTGAGCTTTTTCTCATTTTTTAAAGATACCTTTGTAATTTTATTTTTACCCAGTTACCCAAATCGTAACCAAATCACTGTTCATCGCCTTCTATACGATTGCATAAAATTTGAAGCATATAGAAAAAAAAGCATAAAATTACGTCCCACACGGCACTGACTTCAGAAAAGAATGTAAAGAACACATTGGAATATTTATTCGACTCCAATCTAACTAACAAAATTTAACCCGCTATTGAAACCTAAACTAATAACCTGGTTGTCGATGCGACCTTAAACGCTCCCATGAAAAAAAAAATAATAATCCACGCGATGTAAAAACAGTTCAAGCACAGCTAAACCTAACATCCTAACCCAATATCTTCAAAAAAAAAAAAAAAATAAATAAGAGAAGAAACTATCCGTGCATCTATCCACGCTGTCCAGAAAGAAAGTATACATAATGGCCATCGCACAATTAGGACGCAATTAACACCTAATAGCCGGGTACAGCCTTTCAAAACACAAATCAACCTGTCTCCCCCCTGTTAATTGCGTTCGAACAAAAAGCTAAGCGTCGATCCTCGCGTTAACGCCCAAAGATGGATCACCGCTGCGTGCATCATCGCGCGTGAAAGAAGAATCACAGGATGTGTCCCCGATGACGAAGCCAAGACGATCGTTAAAGGTGGACAGACCGAGGCTCGAACAAAGGATCTCAAGCTGGACAATGAATGACTCTCTCTTTCTCTCTCTCTGTTAGTCGGTTCTGGGAACCTCTGGCGCGAGAGAAGAGAGTTAATGGTAAAAGTAGCGGAGGATCGTGACACGGTGGACAGGTCTTTAGCGGCCACGAAGGAGCCCAGACGCGATTTATAATGTTGTCGATATTTACGTGTGTTGAGAATACACGGATCTTTTTTCACGGCCGGGTTCGTTGTTGAGAGTTTGATTTATTATATGTAGGTAGAATGTGAGAAAGTCTTAGGAGGGCAGTTCGTTCGCCTCTGGGAAAATGGGATTTCTTGATCGATTCGAAAATGATGGAACATTGTGAAATAAATGGTAAATATAGAAGTATAGAATCGTAGAAATGCGGAGAATAAATGTAGAAATAATTGCGCAACTATATTTGCTCAGAAATAGGTGTGATGAACTGTTTGGATAATTTGGTAGCGTAAAAATTTTCTTTAGAGTAAAGTGAGAACATATTGTAGGATTCTTCCACGGAATAACCGTTGGAGATACATTGTATTTGTCCGTAAAATAGCCGTTACAAAGATGACACGGCTCGCCGCCGTGTCGATAGTCAATTGTTTTTGGTAAACTGGTTGCGAATTCTTCAGTTTAAATGAAAAAATCTTGCGACTGTTAATTCGTTTAATAACTGCACTCAGACTTTATACAAATAATGAAACGTTTGCTTCAGATATCTACAGATTAGGTATAAACGAGTCGAGCTTTATACTATCCAATCAAAGTTGCCTACTAACCCTTTGCGCTCGAGAGGCTACTGTTAGCCATTTAACAATATTAATTTCAGAGATTTTCAAGTGCAAAATATTGACTAACATTCACTTAAATTAAACTTCAGTTAATTTATTTAAGTCGTATACTAAAATTTACACATATGATAATTTAACCTCCGGGTCTGACTAATAAACAAACTAATTAAAGTCTGAAAATTTGTGAAACTATCATTCGGCGACTAACAGGCGCCCCTCGAGCGCAAAGGGCTAATATTACTATTATTATCGCTTGTTGCCTGCTATTTTCAACCAAGAAA
>JAOPTO010000992.1:29552-86730 GCA_033822845.1 Tetrapedia diversipes
ATTGTTACTATGAATATGTTAGAGTACATTAAATCTGATGTTATAATTATTAAAGATATCATGATCGAATTATTATTATTATATTTTAGTATTATACAAGTAAAGCTATGAATTATCAAGAATATCAGAATAGTGTGACACATCAAAATATTTAACAAAATACGGAATTTGATCAACGGAAACAAATCATTATCAATGGAAAATAAAGTCTTATGATTTTATAATGATCGATATTTAATATTAGGTGTACAAGTTAATTTTAGTCTTTCATCTTTCGATGATGATAAAGGCTATTTACCGTGTGAATATCGTAACGGTATTTTCGGAGTCTTATACCGTAAACAACTAGCTTTTCAAAATATTAGAAGACTACATGATTCGGTTAACAGAACCTAGGCAAACAATAGGTTAAACGATGGCGTGCAGCAAAGAGCACATTCGTGATTGTGTGCTCTTCGCATTTCAATTGAAAAAAACGCTGCTAAAGCTGCAGAAATGATCTATGATGCTCTTGGTGAGAATACTGGCGACAGCAACATTACCAAACTCATCAAGAGAAAACCTTTTCGTTATACAAGGCGATTACAATAAAGTGGGGAAGTCTTTCGAGACCAACATCACCGTTCTCGCAATTAAACCGACGTACGATTCAGCATTCATAAGCTTACTAACGCAATGTACTTATGAATCGGTGAATGTATAAAATAAAAGTTTAAGGGAGGGAGAGTATCAGTCTATACATCAAACTAAACATATTGACCCTATCGTTTCAATTTTGACATCTGAACAACTCTCAATTGCAACATTACCAAACTCATCAAGAGAAAACCTTTTCGTTATACAAGGCGATTACAATAAAGTGGGGAAGTCTTTCGAGACCAACATCACCGTTCTCGCAATTAAACCGACGTACGATTCAGCATTCATAAGCTTACTAACGCAATGTACTTATGAATCGGTGAATGTATAAAATAAAAGTTTAAGGGAGGGAGAGTATCAGTCTATACATCAAACTAAACATATTGACCCTATCGTTTCAATTTTGACATCTGAACAACTCTCAATTGCAACATTACCAAACTCATCAAGAGAAAAACTTTTCGTTATACAAGGTTGTTGGATTTCGACGTGGTCAGGGACAGTATTTTTAGTTTTAATGGAGAAACAAGTGAATGAAATCCTTTTAGATTTTAATGTTTAATAATAATAATAACATAGATTTAATTAATAATTACAATAACGTTTTCGTATCTTTTATCTTAATTTTATGCAATCTTTAATTTTACTTTCCTTTTGTCTTTCTTACTTACTTGCTCCCTCAGATCTCAAAAAACGAAGTGAAGATCATACCATACAGCAATCATTCAGAACACGCTCATTCTTGCCAACATACTTTCATACACCATATTCATACCAACAATTCACACTAATTGTTCCCAACAAAGGCGATTACAATAAAGTCGGGAAGTCTTTCGAGACCAACATCACCGTTCTCGCAACTAAACCGACATACGATTCAGCATTCATGAGCTTACTAATGCAACTTACTTATGAATCGGTGAATGTATAAAATAAAAGTGTAAGGGAGGCAGAGTATCAGCCTATACATTAAACTAAACATATTGACCCTATCGTTTCAATTTTGACACCTAAACAACTCTCAATTGCAATATTACCAAACTCATCAAGAGAAACACTTTTTATCATACAAGGCGATTACAATAAAGTCGGGAAGTCTTTCAAGACCAACATCACCATTTTTACAGCAAAATCGACATACGATTCAGCATTCATGAGCTTACTAACGCAACTTACTTATGAATCGGTAAATGTATAAATAAACGTCTAAGGGAGGAAGAGTATCAGCTTATACATTAAACTAAACATATCGACCCTATCGTTTCAATTTTGACACCTAAACAACTCTCAATTGCAACATTACCAAACTCCTCAGGAGAAAACCTTTTTGCCATACAAGATGATTACAATAAAGTCGTGAAGTCTTTCAAGACCAACATCACCATTTTTACAGCAAAATCGACATACGATTCAGCATTCATGAGCTTACTAACGCAACGTACTTATGAATCGGTGAATGTATAAAATAAAGTCTAAGGGAGGAAAAGTATCAGCCTATACATTAAACTAAACATATCGACTCTATCGTTTCAATTTTGACACCTGAACAACTCTCAATTGCAACATTACCAAACTCATCAAGAGGATCACTTTTCGTCATACAAGGCGATTACAAAAAAGTCGTGAAGTCTTTCGAGACCAACATCACCGTTCTTACAGCAAAATCGACATACGATTCAGCATTCATCAGCTTACTAACGCAACGTACTTATGAATCGGTGAATGTATAAAATAAAAGTCTAAGGGAGGAAAAGTATCAGCCTATACATTAAACTAAACATATCGACTCTATCGTTTCAATTTTGACACCTGAACAACTCTCAATTGCAACATTACCAAACTCATCAAGAGAATCACTCTTCGCCATACAAGATGATTACAATAAAGTCGGGAAGTGTTTCGAGACCAACATCACCATTTTTACAGCAAAACCGACGTACGATTCAACATTCATCAGCTTACTAACGCAACGTACTTATGAATCGGTGAATGTATAAAATAAAAGTCTAAGGGAGGAAAAGTATCAGCCTATACATTAAACTAAACATATCGACTCTATCGTTTCAATTTTGACACCTGAACAACTCTCAATTGCAACATTACCAAACTCATCAAGAGAATCACTTTTCGCCATACAGATGATTACAATAAAGTCGTGAAGTCTTTCGAGACCAACATCACCGTTCTTACAGCAAAATCGACATACGATTCAGCATTCATCAGCTTACTAACGCAACTTACTTATGAATCGGTGAATGTATAAAATAAAAGTCTAAGGGAGGAAAAGTATCAGCCTATACATTAAACTAAACATATCGACTCTATCGTTTCAATTTTAACATCTGAACAACTCTCAATTGCAATATTACCAAACTCATCAAGAGAATCACTTTTCGCCATACAATGATTACAATAAAGTTGTGAAGTCTTTCGAGACCAACATCATCGTTCTTACAGTAAAACCGACATACGATTCGGCATTCATAAGCTTACTAACGCAACTTACTTATGAATCGGTGAATGTATCAAATAAAAGTCTAAGGGAGGAAAAGTATCAGCCTATATATTAAACTAAACATATCGACTCTATCGTTTCAATTTTAATATCTGAACAACTCTCAATTGCAATATTACCAAACTCATCAAGAGAATCACTTTTCGCCATACAAGATGATTACAATAAAGTTGTGAAGTCTTTCGAGACCAACATCATCGTTCTTACAGTAAAACCGACATACGATTCGGCATTCATAAGCTTACTAACGCAAGGTACTTATGAATCGGTGAATGTATAAAATAAAAGTCTAAGGGAGGAAAAGTATCAGCCTATACATTAAACTAAACATATCGACCCTATCGTTTCAATTTTGATACCTAAACAACTCTCAATTGCAACATTACCAAACTCATCAAGAGAATCACTTTTCGTCATACAAGGCGATTACAATAAAGTCGTGAAGTCTTTCGAGACCAGCATCACCGTTTTCTCTTGCAGCTAAACCAACGTACAAAACACGTGACAGATCACGGCCGCCTCTCGGTGACACATGTGAGAGACCGGTCGCAGTCCCAGCACGGTCTCAGTAAGCCGAACATCTCGAATTACAAAGGGTATCGGAAAAGGATTTATTTCGTCGCCTTCTTTCGTTCTATTATACGCTTAATAGCCCCGTCCTGTAAGCTTCGAATGGACCTCTTTGCTTCGACCGTGTGCTAGATTCAAGTGAATACGCAATGAACGAATTCGCGAGCTATCGCCGCAACGCCGCGTCGTTCTGCGATTAAAATTCTCGCCGGTTTTGTTCCGACAGCTTCCGATAAATTATTAACACGGCCAAAACGGTGATCGCGAATACTTTCCTTTTGTTCGTGCGCGGAGTTTAAGCGAGATTAAAGAAGATGACGTTAAGAAAATAGAACGGGATGTTGCGTTGTTGAAGAGATTCGGATACTTCTGTTTTATGAACGAACGATCCTGAATAAATGAGAGGGACGTTGTCGTAAATAAACATTCGATAAATATTTATGCGACACATGTAGATTTCGTTTTTACTTTGTACTACATTCTCTAAGATCAAATTCTTCAGTAATGGTTAGTTGAAGCGAGAACGTTTACGCGAAAATTATTTTAACAAGGTGTTATATCTTCTGTAAAAATGGTAAAAATATGTTTTTTTTTTTACAGAATATTTTTAGAATTGTTCTGCTTTTAACACTAGGTTTATGGGACCCATCAATTTGATGGATTTCGTACTTCATGAGTAAAACTTGCAAAAATAATTACTATTAATTCCAGCAATTTTTGTTAAGTTTCATTGATAGAGCGATATAAATTGTTAAGAATGGAATTTTATATTGCTAAATGAAATCAACTCTTATTTGTAAAATAATACTTTGATAATTTATTTAATACTTTTACGTAACACGAGGAAGGGCAATTTTGACCGCACCTAGCGAGTTTTGTCACAAAACTAGCAGAACGCAGTGGTCGAAATTCTTACAACCCCGTCCGGGTCCTTCAGCCACATTGTTCTGTTTCTCGATGTTTTCGAACTTTCTAAAATGCCAGATCTGGCTTAGCTTCTTGGAAGAAGCCCTTGCGAAAGTACGTTAAGAGAAAACTGGTTTATGTTTAATTTTTGCTTCGCAGTATTTCTGTATTCAATTTCCAACATAAACATACCCAAATCTATTTCCTTCTAAGTTCTGCAATTTCAAATTTTCTTTTATGTGTATCTATTCCTTTACCCTTTAACTGCTAAATACTCCCGGTCGAAGTGCTCCGCGTGGACGGCGCTCAATTAGCAATTGTGTTGCTCTAAATGGTAATGAGGAAAAATTGACAAACGCATATATGCTTCCATAATCCACGCGAGAAACTTTTGCCAGAGACGCATATACGCGTCCATAATCCACGCGAGTAACTTTCTCCATGGACGTACAGTGGCTCCAAAAAGTATTCGTACACTACATTTCAAGGAAATTTACCTAATCCTGAAATTCTGATTTCAATGAAAGTTTGTATGTATATAGAGCATAATGGGTTGTACATGGAGCAATTTCTTTTCTCGACGGGAATTCTTTTCGAGAGGTTAAAAGTTAGCCTCAAAGTCTTAACGATTCTTCATGCTTTGAATACAAGTTCCTCAGGAATCTTTTTCTATGACTGAGCGACAGAAGATTAAAAATTGAACATCTTTTATCCGAAAGATTTTGCTTTATCACACACGATTACAAAATTACAAAATTTCTTTAAGACAGGCATCTATGCATTAAAATCTCGTTGGGAAAAGTGTACTGAAGTAAATGGAGGATATTTTAATGAAATAAACAGCTTTTGATAAAGGATATACAGTTTTATCCATTTACTAAAAGGTCCAACATTTCATACGTGTAGGAATGCGATCGAGCGGATGCGAGTTTGGAAAAGCCTGAAGAGTACTTGAGTTGGGCGATTGTCGTGCGAACGCAGAATGTTTGGGCTCGAATGTTTCTAAGGCGTGAAAGATGAACACTTGAGAAAACGTTGCGACTGAGAAATTCTGGGTAGTCGTGACCGAATGCGTAGAGTGAGAAAGGTTGACAATTAGAATGAAAGGAAACGAGTGTTTGGAAGAATATATGTAGGAATGCGATCGAGCGGATGCGAGTTTGGGAAAGTCTGAAGAGTACTTGAGTTGGGCGATTGTCGTGCGAACGCAGAATGTTTGGACCCGAATGTTTCTAAGGCGTGAAAGATGAGAACTTCGGAAAACAGTGTGACTGAGAAATTCTGGGTGGTCGTGACCGAATGTGTAGAGTGAGAAAAGTTGACAATTAGAATGAAAGGAAACGAGTGTTTGGAAGAATATATGATGGGGAAAATGCGAGCGCGAGGCAGAAAGCTTTTGACTAACGTGGCAGAAAGTATTGGACGGTGAAGACAGAAAGGTTTGGTTGTGAACGTAGAAAGAGTGTTAAAGTTGCTAAGTTGTCAAGTCGTTTAAGTTGTTTTGTTAAATTGTTTTAAATATATTGTTATTAAGTTTTAATCGCTTCACTTTTATTTTTCACACCTGAATTCCATCTTCTGTTCTACATTTTATAGAACATTTCCTATATATATGACGGGGAAAATGCGAGCGTGAGGCAGAAAGTATTGGACGGTGAAGGCGGAAGGTATTGGAAGAAAGGTTTTGATTGTGAACGTAGAAAGAGTGTTAAAGTTGCTAAGTTGTAAAGTCGTTTAAGTTGTTTTTGTTAAATTGTTTTAAATATACTTTTATTAATATTTTAATCGCTTCACTTTTATTTTTCACATCTGAATTCCATCTTCCGTTCTACATTTTATAGAACTTTCCTATATACGCACCAACCTAATAGTTTCAAAATTCATAGAAATCGATTAAATTCTGTTGCGTTTGAAGCAATGTACAGCGTAGACGGTAATTTGTCGATCGTTGTGATACGGGTTAGAAAATGTTTGGCCCGCAGACCGATTAAAAGGGTAATAATCAAATATGGTGCACTTAATTCCCTTGTATCCCAGCATAATTCCATGGAAAATATATTTCTCCCCCAATCTGTTGGGCCCCACCCAGCCTGTTAAATATAATCTGGTACCGCGTTTGTTACTTCTTACTCTTCCATCTCCTCCTCGCAGTATTCAAGCTCCCAGTTTCCTCGTGTAGGCTTTGTGGAGGCAGAACAAGGGGTTAACCTTCTACATTATTCAGCCGTTCATTATATATGAATAAATTTTCGAGTAATGCCGAGATAAAGCTGCCAAGTTTTAGGTACCTGCTCCGCTTGAATATTTAGAAGACACTGTCACGCAGTACCGTTATGCCCCGTCTTCTCCTTAACTTTCTGAGATTCGTATAGAATCTCTGGCGTTCGTCGATGGGCATTACGATGATTCAACTTCTACGGTGTAGATCAGTTTAGTTTATCCGCGAGCGTATTTTTGAAAACGTCGACTTCGTAACTGTGAGCCCGTATTTTTGATTGTCAGCATTCTCAGGAATAAATTATATGCATCGAATAGAAATAATTTCTGTAAGCGTGATCATATTTACGGCTTTGTTTGAAAGAAATATACATTACAATTGTTCAGTTGGGTAAAGTAAAATATATTCTTTTAATTTTTACATTTTTGCCTTCGATATTCAGATTTGATTTAACAGATAATATTCGTTTAAAGATTATACTGATATCATTTGAATATTTATAAATTTTGATACTCTTTTATATGTACAGATATAAATTAAGAGAAAATATTCCTTTAACAGTACCTAATCATTCTATCAAAATATTTGGCGATATAATAATTTTTGGTTTTCGTGGAAGGATATATTAAACATTAATTTTATTCAATGATTATTGAAAGCATGGCTGTTGAAGCTTAATTTTACATTTTCAGTATGGTTCTTTATTCTTTGATTTTGTTAAATGGAAAATGCTTTGCTTTTTAATAGAATAATTAAAAATGTCGGCAACATTATTGCTTATGCATGATTTGGTATAAAACGATATTGGATTATTATTCATTAAAACATGTGTATAACATTTTACAGTGCTACGTTATTTAAACTAATAATTTTTTACACTTTGGGAAAAGATTTCAATGGTTTCAATTGATTAATGTTATAATTTGTTGCTTCTCATGTAAAAATGAAACCATTTAAGTATAAATATACAAATAAATGTGTGTATTCAATTATGCTAAGCGTATTTTTAAACTTTTCAGGAACGAGAAATGCAAAAAGAAAGTTAATTAACCACATTTACGGTTATCAGAGTGTCACAAACTTTGTATCTCTTGAAACATTTTCTTGTTAAGAAAAAATGTTTATTTATAAATTAATTTGGATGTTAATCGCCATTTGAAACACGTAAAAGAAAAAAAATCTTAAAGTAAAGATATAATATTTAATGGGACATATGAAAAAAAGTGAAAACTAAATTAAAGTTAATTATTACATCAATATATCTCACAAAGTTTATCAATTTCTTACTATATTTCATAATTATTTCTTAATGATTAAAAATAAATTAGAAGGATCAATTGCGTACTAATCATAAGTTCTTATATTTTAAACACATTTTATTTAATACACAATACACAGTCTAATTTAAATCGACAAAATTAATTAAAAGATCCTTTTATTTTACAATTTATACGGAACGCTAGATAATAAATTGTTAACGATTATTCAACCTTTCAAAATTTCTCTTAATAAGATATACATATATACATACTTACTATACTTAATAAGAATTATATAATTCTTTACAATTTATTGATTTGTGTTTTTACTCACCTATCATTTCTGTATTTATTTCAATTAAAATTAAATTAAATTGAATTAAAAAACTAATCATTCAATGACAGTTACTAGCCTGCTATTAAGTCACATACTTTGTGAATTTAACCATACAAAATATATCAGAGTTCAGATGCTATTACATTAGCTTCCAATCTGATTTTCAGCAAACGTCACGCACTCATATAATTTTAAACAAATGACGTGAACAAGTAATACCGAAAATATTTTCAATATCGTTCCGTGTTTAAAGTGGGGCAATTGTTCCGGAATTACTCTACCGGTCGGCGGGGGGAGGGTATACACAGATCTAATGTAAGGTCGATACTCGTTACTCTCGACTAATTTAACGTGATAACGTGACGACAGACGGGTCAATAGGAATTTACAGTGTTTGCCGACGGAAATCAAAGCAGGGCACTTAACTGTGTAGACAGACGACAGGCGGTGGAGGGAAGCAACCTGACTGCCGCAGGAAGGAGAGGGAATACAAGAGGGACAAGAGGAGAGCGAGGGAGTGAATCGCGGGGGATAGAGAGAGTTGGAGAGGTCTAAGAGAAGAAACGGATTTTGTTCGCGGATCAACGGGGATGGAAACATCGGTAAGGTAATAAAGATGGAGAGGAAGGATGAATAAGAAGAAGAGAATAGAGAAAGCGAAGAACAAGAAAGAGAACCGCATTCGTTTGTTAATGCTTAAGGCGAATTCAGACTTCACGTTTTGCATGTGCATCGTAGATGATTCGTTAACAGTGAAAGGTGCCATTTTAGTCAAAGTGAACAGTAAACAAAATAACGCAATTATCTACTTTTTGATAAATTTAATGAAAGTTAACACTTAAGGCGAATTCAGACTTCACGTTTTGCATGTGCATCGTAGATGATTCGTTCACAGTGAAAGGTGCCATTTTAGTCAAAGTGAACAGTAAACAAAATAACGCAATTATTTACTTTTTGATAAAATTAATGAAAATTAACACTTAAGGTGAATTCAAACTTCACGTTTTTCATTTGCATCGCGGATAATTCGTTCACAGTGAAAGGTGCCATTTTAGTCAAAATGAACAGTGAACAAAATAGAGCAATTATCTACTTTTTGACAAATTTAATGAAAATCAACACTTAAGGCGAATTCAGACTTCATGTTTTGCATATGCATCGCGGATAATTCGTTCACAGTGAAAGGTGCCATTTTAGTTAAAATGAACAGTGAACAAAATAGAGCAATTATCTACTTTTTGACAAATTTAATGAAAATCAACACTTAAGGCGAATTCAGACTTCATGTTTTGCATATGCATCGCGGATAATTCGTTCACAGTGGAAGGTGCCATTTTAGTTAAAGTAAACAGTAAACAAAATAGTATCATGATTTTTTTTTTTATGAATTCAGTGAAAGTTAGTGCGGTATTCTACCTCTGCAGGTCCGTTGTTTAACTGTGCAATGTCTCAATTCTTGTAGCTTATAATCCGCAGATGTTGGGATCAACCTCTTCGAAGCAAGAAAACAAGTCTCAAAAAATGCTGTGTTAGTTTCAATAGGCGCCATCTGAATTGAAACTTTGCTTCTGAGGACTTTCAAATTGCTCTAGGTCATAGTATCCCTCTCAATAAAACGAATCCGTGAATTGAACAAGAGATATAAGTCTAAACTTGTCCAATAAGAAGTAAATACAGCAATCCGAATACTTACCATTACAGTAACCAATATTTTGAAAGTTAACGAAACGAAATCAGCCATCGAATCGATATAAATACTCCAGCTTACATACTTCACGTTCTACGTGGATGAATCAGTCGCGATGCACATCCAAAATGCAAAGGTGTAAATCCGCCTTTAGCAGAACGGAGGATCGAGGACTGAACGAAAATAGAGTCGATGAAGGTAGCAAGGGGGGGCAGGCAAAAGAAAGAAGCGAACTGGCGAACTCGAAAGTAAGTGAAAACAGCCGTGACTGCCTGTCAGCCGAGCATTCGAGCAGCCTGGCCAGAGTTAGCTTGGTCGGACAGCCAAGGAGACCAACGAATCAGAGGGCAACATCGGCTGGCACAGGTTGGCCGAGCAGCCAACTACTTCTGAGCGACCAACACAGTTTTTCTTCTTTTAATGTCACGTCACTACCTAGAAAAGAAACGCGTTAATCTTTTAAGAGTATTGGCTGACCGACCCCTGGCAATTCTCCGGGCGAGCCGTGGCCGTTTCGGTTGACCATTCCATCGTGTTTTATATACCTGCCGGCAATTAGCCTGTACGTGGTCGGTTTCGTGTAACGGGCACATACGAAAGCGTGCTTTATAGTTGGACAATTGTTTACCCGGTAATAACGTCATTTGAATCACGCGAGACCGAATTGAAGTCGGAGGCACGCGATATTTGTCCCTCTGCCTGTCGATTTGCTCTGGCTTTACCTGGAAACAGGGCAAGTTTAGAATTAGAGTTTGTAGAACGCGACATACTTCTCGTGAAGGTTCGTTCTCTTTCAGTGAAACTTTCACTGGACGTAAGAATCTTCTTTAATTTTTTGGATATAGATTAAAACGTGGGTGTGATAGTTTTATCGATGGAACTTTTTTGACCTTTTGTGTACACGGCACCGTATGTGTTAATTTGAAAATTATAAATTGTACGAGAATTTTACCTATATAGGGCAAGTCTTACATTTTGGTTATTTTCATAACTTATGGATTATTTGTTATAGGGAAAAATATTGTATTTTACGGAAGTCTAGTTCTTGAACACCAATTAGCCATATGTAGATGAAAATACTTTTAATATTTAAATTTAGGTGGACATACTTCTCAATATTTAAATTTATGTGAAATATATCCTTCTTTTCAATTAAACACATAGCCTTCAGAGATTGATTCGTGAATTTACATGTTGGTCTTCCTTGTGCATACACTAGTCATAGAATTAACCGATATGGTATGACATTTTTGGTTTAATTAAAATATAAATATTGATTGATATAACCTTTTGAGTGCTATAAACCCATATATGCGTCTGACGGAAGTTGCTCGTAGGAACTATGGACGCATATATGCGTTTGTCAATTTTTGTTTTCTTCACCTTATGACTTTTTCTGGAGCCACACATTTCGGTGTTAACCCTTTAGCGCTGACGAAAGTTGCTGGTAGGGACCATGGACAAAACTATGCCTTTGCCAATTTTTTCGACCTTTCGCTTACTGCAACGCGATTGTCAGAGTACGAGTTACAGTACTCTGTCTCCAGCGATAGCTCGTCGTCCTTTCAAAGCACTTACACCAAGAATATTCAGGGTTAAAAAGGGTTAAAAAGAAATTTAATTAACTAAAACTTGATTTATTATATATAATTTGTAACGTTTCAAAAATCTCCTCAACATATTTTGTTTTCGAACCCCATTTTATTATTCCAATAAAATTAATTTCAAACCAATTCCAAGGTCCACCCATTCAACACCACCTCAACATTTACCTCTTCCCAAAAAATTTCACCTGCCTCGAACAAAAGTCCTACCGTTAAGCAGCAACGTTTGACCGGTTCAAGAAGAGAAAGAGCGCAACAAGGAACGTGTTAATAAGATGACAGGGGCGAGGGGGCCCGCCCGTATAGTAGGCCGATTTGAAGTGGTTAGCAGGAGAACACAAGGGGGCGAGACTGCATCAACATGGGGTGGCCGTACGAGTTTTTGTATTATACGGAGATTATCAACCTGTTCGGTTCCATTTCGAGGGTGCACAGGGTGGCGTTCAGCGGAGTGATCGGGACGTAGGGGGACGAAGGGATAGAGGGAGAGAGAGAGAGAGAAAGGACGAGAGTCAGCGTGATGGCATACAGAGAGCAAAAGGGGGACGGTTGTAGCGGAGCGAGGAAAGTTGGAAGGAGTCGAGGAGGAGGCAGAGAACGGCAAGGGTCGTCGAGAAGGGGGTCTGTGTCCCAAGTTGGGGGTCGCGAATAGAGCATGCAAGCACGCACACGCTGCATTCCCCAGGGACGAGGCCGCTCTTTATGCTCGATATAATACCGCTCTCAAAACATACACACTTCTCCCCGTTCTCTTAACGTGTGTAGCCGGGCACACATCGGGGAGCCAGCCACGGTGTACAGGGGTCGGGGGGGATTTCTCCGGTTATATCGTCTCTCCACGGCACAACAATACGCTTCCTACTCACGACCCGTCGCGTCGCGGCCTCTGCAATGACGAACGCGACCCGCACCGGATACAGGATCAAGTCTTGTAATTGATTTGAGAACAATCCTGAGAAACTGTTCAATCTGGCTCGAATCGCGTTCCTCACGGGTACATACAGTGGCTCCAAAAAGCTCCAACCACCCATCGTTTCTCTCCTTACTACTGATATCACACCTCTTACAATATATTTGTAGGATTCCTCCACGGAATAACCGTTGGGAAGACATTGTATTTGTCCGTAAAATAGCCGTTACAAAGATGACACGGCTCGCTGCCGTGTCGATGGTCAATTGTTTTTGGTAAACTTGTTGCGACCGGCAAATTTAGCAGCAGTCGTTTTCTTGCGTGCATAAGAAGAAGAGTCGCGGAAAGCAGTGCCGCTCAGAGTCTTATTCTTTTTCTTGCGTGTATTCAAATAAATTAGATTTTCTTGTGTGTTTTTCTTTTAATAAACTGTTAACTCTCTTTGTTTATGATTCGTGTGTTTTTCCCCTTCATCCTCATATCCTACATATTCATTTTTATCGCCACTATTTATCGATCAGCGTTGAAAATAAATTTTCTTCGTCATGGCACAGTGGCTCCAAAAAGTATCCGTACACTATGTCATAAATAAATTCGTTTAACCCTAAAATTCTAAGTCTTATAGAAGTATTTGATAAAACTTTGTGGGTATGTAGATCGTAATATTATACGTATGAATTGATCTCCTCTTTTCGTCTAAATGCCATTTTAAAGGGGTGAAACCAGCGTTGAAGTTTCTGAGCTTTCTCTCATTTTTTAAAGATAACTTTGTAATGGTACTTGATGAAGCAAAACCTTTCAAATAGAAAATGTCCAATTTTTAATACTCTATCGCCCTGTCATAAAAAAAGAACACAGAAAAGCTTGTATTCAAAATGTGAAAAATTGCTGAAACTTTGAAATTCGTTATCAGTCCCCTTAAAAGATATTTTGCCGTCAAAAAATTGCTCCACACAGGACACACCATGCTCTGTACACACATAAAGTTTCATTGAAAGCAGAATTTTAGAAGCAGATAAATTTCCTTATAATACAGTGTACGAATACTTTTTGAAGCCACTGTACGTGAACGTTCACCAGTGGTGGTTTTGTTTTGTAAGTTATTTCCAAATGAACATTGTCTTGAGATGATTCTTCTATCCTCGAGCGGCGAACTCCGGGTTTATTTTGACCCAGTTGTAAATATTTTCAAAATGTTATTCGTCACGTAACTTGTACGATCTTTATTCGTTTATATTGATATGAGTATAGTTCGTTATATGTAAATTTTAAGTGTGCAACTGAACTTTTTGGAAATTTATACACAATTACTTTTTGCATTTTATCGTTGAAACTATCACAAAAGTGTCCTCAGTGCAAGGGTTAAAGCAAAGTAGAATGTGCTGCCTGCGAACAGTAGTAGTATGAGCCTGTATGCGTATACCACTGTTAGAAAATTTGTTTTTCTAATGTCGTTGATATAATGAATTTGGAAATTATTTATGTAACATGAAGAAAATTATTTTAGTCGATAACCAAATAATGAAGATATTAAGAAGGAGGGGTAAATAATTTATTCAAATAAACTGAAATGTATTATACAAAATAGAAATAAAATTCAGTTTGAATATTGATGATTAAAATATTGTATTTTATTTACCTACTGCCTAATCCTGTTCTGCATAAAATTTGTGGAATTTGTACCTTTTTATTTTTCTTGAAATAGGACAGCAGATTTTTATTTTTTTGTTTCGTTATTTATTTATTTAATTAATAAAAAAATTGCATTATAAAGATTATATTATAAAATTCTCTTTTTATGATCCGTGTACGTATCCTTTTTTTTTTTGAGATATAATTATTAGTTGTAATTAAGTAGCAGTTATATACAGAAATTGATAAAATGGTAAATTTAATGGTAACCATAATTTAGTTATTTTTTAAATAAATATTCTTTTTTATACTTTCCAAATTTTTAAATTAACTAATATAATTCACAGCTTGTAATTATATTTTACTTAAACGAAAAATGTAATAAAGGAAGGTATCAAATAAAAAAAAAAGCAATTGTCTATGGTTATTAACAGGCTGGATTTTATGCAAATTTATATTTTAACAAGTACCATTTAAAAAAAACTTAGATAAAGATTTATTTCAGCCTCTAAATAATGTAATGTATAGATTTTATTTTGGGTAGTCCATACATCTTTGAATATTATTTTCCTGTACACCTAAATTTTCCATAAATGTATAGGTAATAATCTGCAGGTTAGCTGTTAGTTTAATGAACTCGTATGGTAAGGAGCACAGCTGTTCGATTGCAGTACATTAATAAATAATAGTAGGAGAACAAAGTTTACATAGGTGAACAAAGGTGACACTTGTCGGGAGCGTTTCTTTTTATATCAGATCAAACATCAACCTGTATTGTATTGACACAATGACAAGCAACGCTGGTTGACGAGGAGGGTTCTTTTCTTCTTCATACAATGCTTAGACACGCGTCTTGCGTTTAACGCTACAAAGACTGAAGATCCTTCGTACATTAAAATTCTAAAGGCTGTCTACTCTTTATCGTTTTATGATTTTCAGTATATTATTTTTCCAAAGTGAAACTGACCCTCTCGCTATTCTATGAAATGACGGGGAACACAAAAGGAATAGCTTAAAAGAAATAATTATCTTTCTATTGGTAAAATTGTAAGCGTTTCTCAAGTTGGATGAAAAGAACATGCAATTTCAACTAGTAACGCGTGATAAATATTATTAATTATGTTATGCATATTATAATTTAAGATACGAAACTAATCGTCTCGAAATTGATTATTTGTTAGTGTCTTTCATGTATCAAGTTGTGAAAAGTAATATTTTTCTAGAAGTTATCAGAAATTGATTACATTAATATTTTAGTTTTTATTTATAAAGTGAATTGTCAACATATTGAATTCTGTAACGCTTAAAATTAAACTGAATTAATAATAACATTTAATCGAATACATTTTCGAGATTATAATTTCATTAAAAACGGCGTATAACAATATTATATGTTATTAACCCACCTAAAATTTGTGAATACCTAATTAATTAAAGAAGAATTAAGCATTAAAGGAGAATATTTTTATCGAATACTGTGTATTATAGTTGCGATCTATAGCCAGTTACAAAAATTCCCATACAGTTCTCAAATTATAAATATCAATGTAAAAACAGGTTTCTTTAATACTTTATAAATGTTAATTTATTTATTAATTAAAATTAGATAAGTCCTGCAAAATAACTGTTATTTAAGCTTATTTACTAAAACATATAAATAAATCGAAGATGTATATTTAATAAAATGATGGGATATACTGTACAACCACCATAAAAGTGCACAAAATTTGTTATGTCTGTTAATAAAATCATTACAGCTATAAATTTTATTGATTTTAATATACTAATGATAATTATATTTAAATTATCACAGTGTTGTGTTTGTACTTCCATTTAAATAAATATAATAAGCATCGTCACTTTTCCAAGATTTATATAATTTCGACTACTAAATTAATCAATGGCATTAATTAAATGTTCGAAAATTCTTCTTTTCTATTTCAAGCGTTTAAAATTTAGGAGTATGTTAATTTTTGTGACTGACTGTATGTACATATTTTCGTCTTTCCTTTTTTTTAAATAACCGAATTCTGCATATATTTCCCTTTGTAGAAAATGTTGCGATTTGATACAAAAATACATATAAGTACCGTAAGAAATGTTTATTTGCATATACGACGTGTCATACATGATATTTATTGGATACATGTGTTTTCATGTACGAAATACACAGACAATTGTTCTTTTTTCATTAGGTCGATTTACAACCCCTATTCTCTTCTAGCTTTTGAGAGGTAAGTGTCGTTCTCAGTGCTCAATTTCTACCACTTGCACGCATGTCATTTTCTGTATTGCGACTAATTATAACGCGATTCCCTATGTCTCGCGTGTCAAATACCTGTCACTGCGAATTTACGTTCCCCTTACCCTCTTCCAATTAGTTATGCTGCTCTATTCACGATCCCTTCGTAATATTCGTACAACAATTAATGACGAATCCGTCTTGCTTTTACGAAATTAACCTTCGTAGACATTATATTAATTTATATACATAATTTTAACGAAGATCTAAACGTTAACATTGTTAGTTCCAATTTGTTATAATTTAAGGAAAGAAGATAATGAATAATTAACGGTCGAGCCGCATTTCTATAGCATAACCTTTGTGTTAGACAAATTTGAAATTCAACGTTCTTCAAATTATTGCGTTTCTTGGAATGCGTAATGATTCCAAATATTTGACTGATAGACCAATGAAACTTTGAAATTAATTTAAACATTTATAAAGTCGAATAAAATTGTAGTCTTGCTGCTGTTTGCGAAGGCATTCTTAATTTTATTTTAAATGTATTCTATAATCCACATTATTACTGTAGTAAAATGTCATTGTTATTTGACCATCGTTTAAAATAAATTTTCTGAAAAGAAAGTATGTAAATATTAGATATTTTTCGAGAATTATATCACATAATAAAATTTCATAAAAATCATTGATCATCAACTTCTAATTCTTTGTTAAATTGATCATTCAAAAAGTCGAAAAGCTTAATATACGTCATTTACATATGTATTTTCAATAAAATCGGATCCATTTTTGTATATTATGCGATAGGGAGGATAAATCAATTGGTGGCCGCAATTAATAATTTGTAATAATTAAATATATTTATTATGGGCACAAATGTGATCTTTGTAATGACGCTTTTTGCTCTGACAATTTCATTACATTGTTTCTTTTATCAATGATATAGAGAATTGTACAGAATCAGACAAAAGTTTAAGGGTTAACGGGAACAAATAAATTAATTAATAAGAAATAGCACGATAAATGAAATTCGTATTTTATGCCAATAAATAAATAGTGTTCTACAATAATAACAATAAAAATAAATATATAAACAATATTTACATACTATAAAACTATATTTTACATTGTCCTCTCTTCTTAAACTTTTATCTGCTACTGCCCATCATAGTATGAACATTTAATTTGTGCAACTGTTGATGAACAGGTATTTTTTTTTAGTTTATAAATTGTAAAAGTAAATTATTTCTGTTGTACCTGTAATTTTCAGACTGTGTTGTATTAAAACTACCAATTTATGCCATAAAATTTGATCAAGAAACTAATGATTTGTCATTAATGATCAAGTTATCGATGTAAAAGAACCACGATAAAACGACGTACTACAAGTTGTTTTTTTTTCTAACAACGAAGACCTCCACGAAAATGGTCGCGCATCTTTTAAATGTAAAAAATTCAGCAACATTTTAAACACACGGGGTAAAAATCTCGTAAGAATCTTAAAAAAGCCAGCCGCGTGTATCGTGGCTGTCACGGCCGATAGTCGAAAATGCTTTCCTCGCCGATGCTGCGCACACGTTGCACGTCTGCCAACGAAGAAAACTCCACGGTGGTCTTATCCTATTACAGTCAAGCTTGCCACTTTCTAGCTAAGTCGAAGACAAGACCCTCCGTTGCTTCCATTTAGTAATCCCCGGCGTTGGACGGGAGTTTACAAGGAATATTTAAGTCTCCGCTAAGCTAGGATTAAGGGAAGGCAAACACTTTGATTAGCGGAGACCGGCTCCTGTTTTTGTTATCGCGTCGTGTTTTAAATGATGCGGCAATTGGGATTTTAAGATTAACGGTGTAGCGCTTCCGTAGTCGCGGTTCACCGCGGAATAACAAAAAATTAGCGCTTAGGGTACCTTTTCCATTGTAATCCTTCAATTCGCGTGTTCCTTTCATTCGATTCACTTTTAATTTGAAAATTTTTAATAGATAAATATTGCAATTTTGTATTATCATATTTAGTGATAAATAGATAGATAATTTATTTACTTTCCATAAAGGAATACAAAGAATTCTGTTTTATTTCAATAGTACTTACATTCGCTGGATTCTTCAATTCGCGTGTTCCTTTCATTCAATTAACTTTTAATTTGAAAATTTTTAATAGATAAATATTGTAATTTTGTATTATCATATTTAGTGATAAATAGATAGATAATTTATTTACTTTCCATAAAGGAATACAAAGAATTCTGTTTTATTTCAGTAGTACTTACATCCACTGCATTCTTCTATTCGCGTGTTCCTTTCATTCGATTAACTTTTAATTTGAAAATTTTTAGTAAATAAATATTGTAATTTTGAACTATCATATTTAGTGATAGGTAGATAGATAGTTTATTTGCTTTCCATAAAGGAATACAAAGAATTCTGTTTTGTTACAATAGTACTTACATCCGCTGGATTCTTCAATTCGCGTGTTCCTTTCATTCAATTAACTTTTAATTTGAAAATTTTTAATAGATAAATATTGCAATTTTGTACTATCATATTTAGTGATAGGTGAAGATAATTTATTTGCTTTCCATAAAGGAATACTGAAAATTCTATTTATTTGAATAGTACTTACATCCGCTGAATCCTTCAATTCGCGTGTTCCTTTCATTCGATTCACTTTTAATTTGAAAATTTTTAATAGATAAATATTGCAATTTTGTATTATCATATTTAGTGATAAATAGATAGATAATTTATTTACTTTCCATAAAGGAATACAAAGAATTCTGTTTTATTTCAATAGTACTTACATTCGCTGGATTCTTCAATTCGCGTGTTCCTTTCATTCAATTAACTTTTAATTTGAAAATTTTTAATAGATAAATATTGTAATTTTGTATTATCATATTTAGTGATAAATAGATAGATAATTTATTTACTTTCCATAAAGGAATACAAAGAATTCTGTTTTATTTCAGTAGTACTTACATCCACTGCATTCTTCTATTCGCGTGTTCCTTTCATTCGATTAACTTTTAATTTGAAAATTTTTAGTAAATAAATATTGTAATTTTGAACTATCATATTTAGTGATAGGTAGATAGATAGTTTATTTGCTTTCCATAAAGGAATACAAAGAATTCTGTTTTGTTACAATAATACTTATATTTGTGCATGTTCACAACATCTCACTCTTGTTTATTCCTACATCTTATTATACCTATTCAACCTATAAAAATTCAAAATGTGTCGTATCATGAATGAGAAGTAGAACGTACTGTTAAAATAATAAATTAATCTGATTATGAAATTTATCTTATCAAACCTACAGACCAATACTTTATACTGACTAACTGTTACAAAGAGACCCTTCTAACATCTGCAATTTTTTCTAACGTTTCTAATTTATACAAATACGTCACATAATACATAATTAATGAGATTTTTACAGTAACATTGATTATACGATTACTTACCGATTAAAATAATTAAATAATTGTTTTAAACAGATAATAATTTCAAAAAGGTTTCAATGCCTTAATTAAAATCTCTACGTCTCTTAATATTTTTATACGAGATTATTATACTACCTGCAGTTGACGTGACATTAAAATTTATTTAACATTCTCAATATATTTAATACCATATCATCAATATTCAGCGTTGACATGCATTCAAATACTAATTACAAGTGTGAAGCGTGAAAATGAACGGCGGAAAAAGTTTGCCGTTTCAGAAACGACTTAAATCAATTTCCCTTTACGATGTGAAAGGGCCGGGCTTAATCTTTCGCACGCAGAACTACAATGTTTTATAATAACGCGGCAAGCAAGACAGCGGTGTTATTAAGGGGGAACAAAGTGCTCTCCGGCGACGACAAAAAAGTTCATATTTTTTCAATTAAGACGGTCGAGCGAGCGAGGGTAGGTTCTCTTCAAGGCGAGAGAGGGTCTTTCGACACCATTAGCACTCTCGTAAAAATACGAAAGAGCGTCGTCCACGTCGCGTGAACTCTTTCCCACTTAAATATGAGATCAAGGATTAACAGTGGCTGCTGGAACCGGTTACGTTTAATCTCGTTTCGAACGACTCGAAATTCGCTCTTCCGTTCCGTCTGATTTTCTCACTGATTCTTTCGTCTGTATTATTAACGAGTTCAATGCAGACGTTTATTCGATTAATACAGATATTTATACTAATTCGTAACTATTTTTACGAACGTAATTAAAGAGACGGACTTCAAAATAGACATTTACTTTTTTTTTTGCTCTAAATATAATATTCGCTGCATTTGCGATATTCTATATGTTCGCACAAATTCCGATTTTACTTTGGCGCATTCTATTTTTGCATTCATTTTTAGTTCTTCTTTCATAAAATTCTTTATCCCTTCTGTTAGCTCTATTAATGTTTAATACTTTTATTTTTATACCGTATCCTTTTTCTGTTGTTAATATATTCTTCACTACTTCTTTTATTATTTTGATCGTTTTCTAAACATTCTGCTTTTACGTATTGTATGAGCTTCGTAGCTTTTCTTTCATTTATTAATAACTAGGTTCACGGGACTCGTCAATTTGACGGGTTTCGAGCTTCATGAGCAAAATTTGCCAAAACAATTATTATTATTGTAGAAAAAAGATTCTCAAGATTATTTATTATTATTAATGATTACTAATTAAATGTTATTTTGATATTTTTGGGATATTTGTTCGGGAGCACTTAGAACCCCAACTCTGATTAAAAAAAAAATTTTCAGAAATCTTCCCGGGGTATGCCTAATAATTTCCCAAATTTTCACGGCGATTGGATGTATGGTTTTTGAATCTATCGAGTACAGACAAACAGACAGACAGGCACACATTCATTTTTATATGTATATAGATGAATGATTATGTATTTTTATAACAGAAACATTACTTTGTTATTTAATAATATTTTATATTTTATGCTTTTTGTATATTTAGCTAACAAGAGAAGAAGAATTTAAAATAAGAATAAAAAGCTGACATTTTTAAATAAAATTGAGTTAGAAACTAATTTAGATATATACGTTTGATTTGAAAATTCAAAATTTTCTCATATATCTTTAAAAAGATATTCAAATAATTTTGTGTTATGTTATTATGATAAAACACGAAATTTCTTCAGTATTACACGAAATTTTTTTTAGTATTTACTACACGAAATGAAAAATTCCAATTTTTGTATGAATCGACGTAAAAAAATACATAAATATAATTTGCTATAGCAATACATATATGTATTATATATTAAATATCTATTTAATTTTGTTATGTAATATTCTTTTCTTATTTTCAACGCTTCTAAAGAGATATTATAATTTATCCCAGCAACATCCCACCAACCTGCATAAAATCCCTTATAAGGAGTTTAATTTACTCTCTGCATAAAGTTAACAGCTTTTTTCAACACTCCTGAGGCATTAATTTTGATTCGACCCGCGTTTGTGCTTGCCAAGAATTTTATGCCGCTGCTGAATCGCTATTACCCGAAAATTAAATATTTGATATCAATTGGATCCATTTTAAATTACGTCAGAGATATCGTTCCGACCAGGCGTACTAAAATTTGTTAAGAACCTTTCTTTTTCAATTCAAAACTCATTTTTCAATTCTTTTGAATAAAATAAACAAATGTTCTATTTCGAAACTTGAATAGGTATCAAATCTAGAACAGTAGGAAAAGCTGTTGTGAACAAAGCAGAATAAAATAACAAACAATGAATATATTAGGAGGACCGGAAAGTAATGTAGTTTCTGTCATTCCAGCTCTAGATATATTAGGTGTACAAGTTAATTTTAATCTTTCATTGTTCGATGATGGAAAAGGCTATTTACAATTTGAATATCGTAACGGTATTTTTGGAGTCTTATAGTGTAGACTTCTAGCTTTCCAAAACATTAGAAGACTGCCTGATTCGGTCAACATAATATAGGTAAATTATAATTCAAATGATGACGTACAGCAAAGAGCACATTCGTCATTGTGTGCTCTTCGCACTTCAGTTAAAAAAAAAAAAAAAACGGTGCTAAAACTGCAGAAATGATCTGTGATGGTCTTGGTGAGAATGCTGTAACTCATTCCACCAACAAATACTGATACCAAAGGTTTTGGGAAGGAAATTTCGACCTTCAAAATAAAAAACGACCTGGGCAACCGCAACGAATCTGAGGATTAAGAATTGCAATCACTTTTAGATCAGTTAATAGAAATAAAACAGCCTAGTTTCTTTAAATCAGGCATCCGTTGTCCGAAAGATGGGCAAAGATTGTAGAAGGTGAGAGAGATCGTATATATGCGTCTGGCGAAAGCTATCGGTATGGACTAAGGACGCATATATGCGCTTTCTGTAAGCGTCCGGCATGGACTAAGGACGCATACATGCGTTTGTCAATTTTTTCAAGCACCTACACAGAATTAATACCATTATGCGTGTGTGAGATACGTATAAATGCATTCCTTAGCAATGGCAGTAAACAATATATTTATTAAATTTAGTTTTCCAGTTTATTGTTTTCTATTTTATTAGACAAATTTTAGTTAATTTTAAGTTTCAACGTCAATAATAAGGAATACTAAAAAGTAATACTAATAAATAATTAATTCCAAAAAATAACGCTCTTGAATTATTTAATCTCGTACGAAAGTACGATTTATGCTTTGAATAGTTCATCAACAGAGTTCAGTCTAGCGAAAAAGTATTCAGTCCACAGTGATCGTTAGTGCTCGGTCCGTACGGACTGCATAGGCCAGGAGTGTTCAGCAGTCAAAGGGTTTAACCCTTTCGCTTCGAGCGCCGCTTATAGGCGGCGTCCACGAGATGACCTGTGAGTACGAGCGCCGCTTATAGGCGGCATCTAAATATATTTTGTATTTTAATAATTTTATATTTTAATAATTCTGTATTTCAATAATTTTGTAAGCCTTTTCATATTAAAAATGTAAATATACTTGTTACGTTAGAGCAGCGATTGTTTTATTCAGCACAATTGTTATTTAAGACTTAGAAAAACGCGCACTGTGCACATTTCTGACGCGTGCTTCCGTTCAGTGACGGTACTTCGGCGGACTGAACAGCCGAAGCGAAAGGGTTAAACGGCTCCGTTTCGGAGCCTTCGAGTGCAAAGGGTTAATCATCATCAAATTTTGATATTCTTCAATCACGCGCAATAAAACGATGTCCCCGCAACGATTCAGGCATCTTCACGTTTATCGTCCTCCGAATTAACGCGAGCACGGTGGAAAGTCTGTCCGATTTCTGGGAAGAATCCGACAAGCAAGGAGAGATCGAGAACTCGTAGAAAAGCGGTTAGTCGACAGGTCGAGCTGTCGTAAGGCGTGAAGAGATAGTCGAGTATCGGCATCCATACGGCCAGTTGGATGCCGAGGGGTGGTTTTCGGGCGAGTTAGGAAGGTCGAGAGGGGTGATTGTGTTCTGTATCATGTATAATTCACGGACACAGCTCGGGTCTCGCGTCGGCAACTCCTGCGTCGTCGTGCCCGTTATATCTGCTGCACCGGCTTCGTACCAACCTATATACAGTGGCGGGCAGAAGTTTAAGACCGAAAGGTTAGGAAGGATAAAGTAATTCATGTATGAGCAACAGAACGATAAACAAATTTCATGCTTTGTGCCGATCAACAAGTGCTACGCTATCGTATTAGTGATAGAAATGAATGTACAGGTAATATTAGGTGTACGAGTTAACCCTTTGCGCTCGAGAGGTAGTAGTCATCCAATAATTCGTATTAGTGATAAAAATGTAATATTAGGTGTACGAGTTAACCCTTTGCGTTCGAGAGATAGTAGTCATTCAATAATTCGTATTAGTGATAAAAATGTAATATTAGGTGTACCAGTTAACCCTTTGCGCTCGAGAGGTAGTAGTCATCCAATAATTCGTATTATTGATAAAAATGTAATATTAGGTGTACCAGTTAACCCTTTGTGCTCGAGAGGTAGTAGTCATCCAATAATTTGTATTAGTGATAAAAATGTAATATTAGGTGTACGAGTTAACCCTTTGTGCTCGAGAGGTAGTAGTCATCCAATAATTTGTATTAGTGATAAAAATGTAATATTAGGTGTACGAGTTAACCCTTTGTGCTCGAGAGGTAGTAGTCATCCAATAATTCGTATTATTGATAAAAATGTAATATTAGGTGTACGAGTTAACCCTTTGCGCTCGAGAGGTAGTAGTCATCCAATAATTCGTATTATTGATAAAAATGTAATATTAGTTGTACGAGTTAACCCTTTGCGCTCGAGAGGTAGTAGTCATCCAATAATACTAACTTCAAAGATTTTCAAATGCGAAATATTTAATAAGATTAACTCATACTAAATTTCGTTTGGTTTAGTTGAGCAATAGCCTAAAATTTATCTATGCTACTATTTAACCCTTTAAGTTTGAAAATCTACAAAATTATCATGTGCTGACTGACGGTCACCTTTCGACTGCAAAGGGTTAATTTTAGTCTTTCATCTTTCGATGACGATAAAGGCTATTTATAATTTGAGTATTGTAACGGTATTTTCGGAGTCTTATAGTGTAGACATCTAACTTCCAAAAATATTAGAAAATTGCTTGATTCGGTTAACGTGACCTGGGTAAACAGTTTAAACGATGGTGTGCAGCAAAGAGCACATTCGTCATTGTGTGTTCTTCGCACTTCAGTTAAAAAAGAAACGTCTCTTAAGCTGCAGAAATGATCTGTGATGCTCTCGGTAAAAATTTTGTACTTCATTCCACCTGCAAATACTGATACTGAAAGTTTCAAGAAAGAAATTTCGATCTCCAGGATAAAAAACGACCTGGACAACCGCAATGATTCAAGGATGAGGAATCGCAATCACTTTTAGATGAGTTCATCGAAATAAAACAGTCTAGTTACTTCAAATCAGGCATCCGTTGTTCAAAAAATGGGCAAAGGTTATAGAAAATGAGGGAGATTGCTTCATCCACTATCTTTTGTGCATAAAAATTTAAGTAAACTCTGAACCAGCCAAAAAAAGGACTAAAATTAACTTGTACACCTAGTATTAGGTTGGAGAAAAAGAAATCCATTATTTTTTCGCTAGATTTGTTCCTTAGCAAATTACTATCTATTTTTATCATTGCAAAATTTTCTTAGTGATAAAAAATTGGCATCAAGAGAAGTATATGGGCCAATAGGAACCAGGACTTTTATGAGAGGGGCATTATGAAGTTACCATTAAAATGGCAACAAATTATAAAACAAAACGGTGCATATTTAACCAAATCAGATAATCCGAACCATGTTAAATAAAATCTTAAAATAAACGTAAAAATAATGGATTTCTTTTTCCCCAACCTAATATTTAGAAACCGTGATACTCTGTCCTATAATATTCTCTCGTCTTAAACTTATGTCCGCTACTGTACGACCTCTCACTGTCACGATATCTTGGATATCTCCCTTTCTCCCCCCCCCCCCTCTCGCCCCTTTATCCTCCCTTCTTTATTTTCTCCTTTCCGTCCGTTTCTTCTACCTTCGCTCCACTTTCATCCCCTTTTCTATTTCCTCGTTTCTTCCACGGTTCCTCCATTCGTTTCCGCTTACACAACCGTTCTTTCAGGCGTATCGTTCCTCCGGTCCGTCTCTCTTTGGTCAATTTTGCGTGTCACGGAGCTCTTTGTGCGACGAGCCACGTGTCTCGAGGCCGAACAATGCCACATAACTTTGATAATTCCGGAGACGGTGCATCATTCATGAGATGGTCATTGTATCGCAATAACTTTCATGATAAGATCGCGTTATAGCGTCCTTGGGTATTCTTGGGAACTTAAAACTACTTGCAGTTCATTCTTATTTTTTCCCTCTTTTACATTCTTTCTCCTTTGCCGCTGCGCTCGTTTTCTTCCCTTTTTGTTCTCTCTTGCGCGAGACCACAACGGCGGTTTACGGGTGCAAACGATGGACAGGAAGCCGGTGGGAAGCGGAGAATTTTGAGACGCGAAGTTTTCTGTTGCTCCTGGGAGTTTCACTTTGATTAGATAATCTTGAATATTTTCCCTCGCTTATTTCCTTTAGTTGCGGCGAACAGTTTACGAGACATGTTACAAAATGGAAATTTATAACTTTAAAATTGTCATGTCTTTTATTTTATATCGTTCAACAGTTATGCAAATTAAAATTATCATCATTGCTACACGTTATCGGTTGAAAGTTTGAGACCACTTTTAGTCTCAATATCGAAATCTTTGGTCAATTCTTTTTATTAATTTGAAATTAATACTGTAATTCCTAATAACAGTTCTTTTATAATTTAATTGATTTCTGACTGTTTAAGTTAACACAGTTCTAAATTTTTTCTAAATCATTGAGTTCTTTGGAATGCACAGTGGAATGCAAAAAAAATAAAAATTCAAATTGCAAAGAATCCACTGCACCAACAATTCGCCAATATTAATCACAATAGTGTCAATACAACTTACTAATGGGTTTTAACTTGTATAAGTTTTGTTTTCACTTATTTCCGCATTTACCTTTGATTCATGGCATTGCCAATTGAATGAAAAATTTTGAATAAAATATAAAACTGTTTAACTATGAGTAACTTCAACTTTTCAAGATGGGTTAAAATATATCCCACCTTGCTAAGCAAAGATGGCACCAGTTTTGACCCATCTAACCACAAAGAGTTAAACATCGTTCAAACGATCTCGCAAATAACGGTACCGTTTGTTCATTTACCGTTAATTCAAGGCATTGCCAATTGAATGGAAAACTTTAAACAAAATGTTGAACTGTTTGACTATGAGTAACTTCAACTTTTCAAAATGGATTAAACTAGATAGCACCTTGCTAAGCAAAAGATGGCACCACTGTTGACCCATCTAACCACAAAGAGTTAGACATCATTTAAACGATCTTGAAAATAACAGGACCGTTTGTTCATTTACCGTTAATTCATAGCATTACCCACTGAATGAAAACCTTAAAATAAAATATTAAACTGTTCGACTATGAGTAATTTCAACTTTTTCAGGTGGATTAAACTAGATGGCACCACTTTTAACCCATCTAACCTCAAAGAATTAGACATCGTTCGAACGATCTCGCAAATAACGGGACCGTTTGTCAACGAGAGCATTTCGGCTTTAAATGACTGTTGGCCCTGGAACGAACGAATCATGAAATTAAACTAATCAAGCCCAGCCCGAAGGCAAATTGGCTGCTCTCCCCGGGCTGTTAGGTCATCGGGAACGAGTGCTCGCATAGTGCACCGCTTAGAGCCGCACAAGTGTAGCGATAATGTAAACATGATTTGTAACACAAAGGCTACATGGGTTAGGCACGCCTGCCACATGTTCAAGGCTGAGTGCACGAGTGTGTCGTAGGCCTGCTCGCGTATTGAACGACCCCCATGCACTCCTCCAACCTTATGAGCGGTGTGTACACAGGCAAACAAGCCTTAGGTACCGAACGGTGTTTACATGCTGTACCAATTAATCAGCAGATACTATAAACTCGTTTCCCTCGCGGCTTTTTCCTTCTCGAGCTCTCCTCTGATACACCGCGTCGACCAACAGATTGTCGCGTTTGCGACGGGTTCCATGTCACAGAATTGAAAAAAAAAACACAGAGAATAGGTCTGAAGCTTATTTTATGCGATGTCTGATTAAAAAGAAACTCCTCTGATACATCATGCCGACCAACAGATTGCTGCGTTTGCGACGGGTTCCATGTCACAGAATTGAAAAGAAAACACAGAGAATAGGTCTGAAGCTTATTTTATGCGATGTCTGATTAGAAAGAAACTCCTCTGATACACCGCGTCGACCAACAGATTGTCGTGTTTGCGATGGGTCCTTTGTCATAGAATTAAAAAAAAAAAATAGAGAAATAAGTCTGCAGCTTATTTTATGCGATGTCTGATTAAAAAGAAACTCCTCTGATACATCATGCCGACCAACAGATTGCTGCGTTTGCGACGGGTTCCATGTCACAGAATTGAAAAGAAAACACAGAGAATAGGTCTGAAGCTTATTTTATGCGATGTCTGATTAAAAAGAAACTCCTCTGATACATCGTGCCGACCAACAGATTGTCGTGTTTCTGATGGATCCTTCGTCATAGAATTAAAAAAGAAAATATAGAGAATAAGTCTGAGGCTTATTTTATGCGATGTCTGATTAACCCTTTCGCTTGGAACGCCGCTTATAAGCGGCATCCACGAGATGAACTGTGGGTACGAGCACTTCTTATAGGCGGCATCCAAATGTACTTTGTATTTTAATAATTTTATATTCTAACAATTTTGTAAGCCTTTTCATATTTAAAATTGTAAATACAGTTGTTAGATTAGAGCAATGATTCTTTCATTCAGCACAATTGTTATTTAAGACTTTGAAAAACGTATATATAGAAACCACGCGCACTATGCATATTTCTGTTGTGCACTTCCGTTCAATTCGGCGATTGGACAGCCGAAGCGAAAGGGTTAAAAAGGAATTCCTCTAATACCCTGGACTGACCAACAGATTGTCGCGTTTGCGACGGGTTCAATGTCACAGAATTAAAAAAGAAAATATGGAGAATAAGTCGGAGGCATATTTTATGCGATGTCTGATTAGAAAAGAAGAAATTGCTGGTTCATTCAAATCTCTTGCTTCACTTCTCCTATGCTCGAACGTTGATCGAGTAATGTAGGTTAATCGAAGGAAAGGGAATGGAGAACAACGAGAGTAACGAAGAGTCAGACAAAAGTTGAGCAATGATTAATCCCCTTTTTATTATCATTTATCATTTTTATAAGCTTGTACATTAGTATTGATAGCTGATAGATGTTTGGACGTCGGTGCAACAAAACTGTTGAAGATTTGCTTGAGATTGAATAAAAGACTTCTCGTTCGATAGGGGATTTTGGTTGATTGTGTTTGGATACGTAGTAGCTGATTAAGCTAGATTTCTTGTAAAATATAATTATTGTGGATTTTATGTTTAATTATTCTTCTTACAAGTGTTCCCTTTTGTAGCTTCTGAGTTTTTCAATTAATCGTAATAATGACATGTAATAATGTTATTTGCTGATAAAAGGATATATTTCGGCAATTTTGTCAGTTACTACAGTGGTGTAGGATAGATTAGGTCAAGCTGGTGTATTTTTTAATTTTCAATTTTTATAATTTTTGATTTTTATAATTCTTGTTTCAGTTGATCGAATTTGTTGGTTGTTTTGATTGAAAATAAATTTATTGAAATAGATTGTAATGTTCTATTGGTGACATGTGACTATTATACAAATCAAGAAAGCAGTTTCACGATATATTTGCTTGTCAAACGTGAATAGGACTGCATTAACCTAATTAATGGAATGCCTTTTCACTTTTTAGGATAGAATCATGAAAACCATCGATAAACATCGCATATCACGATGACAAAGTTAGTCATTTTATGAGGAGCACGTGTTGAAGTGCGATTTCCTGATTTGGATAAATAATCTTTTTAATGGTCTATCCGTGTCCATGTTATAAATTTATAATTCCACACAATAGTTGATAGCTATCCAACACGCGATGTGTCTGTGTTTAGATTCGGTTCAATAAAAGTATCACGTGAAATTGTTTTGTAGCGCATTAAACTGTTGTATATTTGTATGAACAGTTTGAAAGATTAATGACAAATAAATATACGGAGAATTCATCTCCCTCATTATTTAATAACATTACACAATAATTGATTAAACTAAATAGTAGTGAAGAAATTAAAGGTTTCTTTCTATTTATAATGCTGTAAAATTTTATCTTGTCTATTTAATTTTAAAAAGTAATAAAAGGACTACTGATAAAATTCATAACAAATTCAGTTTCCATCTAAGATATACCATTTCGAATTTATTTAATTTTATCTTGCCTCTTTAACTTTAAAAGATAATAAAAGGACTACTGATAAAATTCATAATAAATTTAGTTTCCATCTAAGATATACCATTTCGAAATTATTTAATTTTATCTTGTCTCTTTAACTTTAAAAAAATAATAAAAGGACTACTGATAAAATTCATAACAAATTCAGTTTCCATCTAAGATATACCATTTCGAATTTATTTAATTTTATCTTGTCTCTTTAACTTCAAAAAATAATAAAAGGACTACTAATAAAATTCATAATCAATTTAGTTTCCATCTAAGGTATACCATTTCGAGTTTATTTAATTTTATCTTGTCTCTTTAACTTTAAAAAATAATAAAAGGACAACTAATAAAATTCATAATAAATTCAGTTTTCATTTAAGATATACCATTTCGAATTTATTTAATTTTATCTTGTCTCTTTAACTTTAAAAAATAATAAAAGGACTACTGATAAAATTCATAATGAATTTAGTTTCCATCTAAGGTATACCATTTCGAATTTATTTAATTTTATCTTGTCTCTTTAACTTTAAAAAATAATAAAAGGACTACTGATAAAATTCATAACAAATTCAGTTTCCATCTAAGATATACCATTTCGAATTTATTTAATTTTATCTTGTCTCTTTAACTTTAAAAAATAATAAAAGGACTACTGATAAAATTCGTAATAAAGTTACCATTTAGAATTTAAAAGAATGATGTTTAGAATTCGAATATTTATAAATTATTAAGACTCATATTAATAGTAATTCATTATTACAAAAATATTAAAATATAATATAAAATTATTACTAAAATACACTTTAAACCACAAAGAAAATATAATATTTCGTTGGCAGTGTAAAAAAGAAGAAATACTGAATTAAGGGGATGGAATTAAAAGAAACTTAATTCAGAAATTAAAAAGAAGTAAAGGAACAGATCAGAAAGGTAAGAAGATACAAATTTATCAATAACATCAAGGTTTACTTTATTATACTATAATATTTATAATTGAGAACGTACTTGGAACAAAGTTGGACACAAAGTATAGTAAATGAGTTATGGCACATGATATGTACAGTATGGAGGAAAATGGTTCTCCCTTCTTTTTGTCTTACATTGCGCGCAATTTGGTGTGCTTTTTAAGAACGTTGCCCCCTTTCAATTATTTCGCCTTAAGAAACATTGTATTCCGCAAAGATTTATCTTTACACGTAATCTACAATCTACTCGCCATTCACCAATTTACTCTTCGTTTCAAGGATGTAACGGTTTCTTTTTTTTACTGTTATTTCTTGATCGTTCGATCGGATTTCAAACGAAAAACCCCGTGGAAACTATTATCGTACACTATTATGTTTAACCGGTTTTACAAAAATCGTCTGCACTGTAAAACGACGCGAACAATTTCCGTTTTCGTCGCGAAAGAACACGGTTCTCAATGAGGTCGACATACAGTTACAAATACTCGAAAGCGAATAAGAATTGAATCGGTGCGTCAATTATTTAGGATAACAATTTACAAAGACATTTACGCTGTTGATTATATATACAAATCCATGAAAGTATTTACGATGAATCAGAAGGAATAAAAAGCTTTACACAAAATCAGGTGAGAAACATGGATAAGCTAGAGTGGCCCCAAAAAGTATTCGTACACTGTATTATAAGGAAATTCGTCTACTTCTAAAATTCTGATTTCAATGAAACTTTATGTGTGTACAGACAATGGTGTGTCTTGCGTGGAGCAATTTTTTTGGCGGCAAAATATCTTTTAAGGGGGCTGATAACGAATCTCAAAGTTTCGAGCGATTTTTCACACTTTGAATACAAGCTTTTCTGTGGTCTTTTTTTTTATGACAGGGCGATAGAGTATTAAAAATTAAACATTTTCTATTTGAAAGGTTTTGCTTCATCAAGCACCATTACAAAGTCATGTTTAAAAAATGAGAGAAAACTCAGAAACTTCAACGTTGGTTTCACCCCTTTAAAATGGCATTTAGATGAAAAGAAGAGATTAATTCATACATATACTATTACGATCTACATATCAACAAAGTTTTATCAACTACTTCTGTTGACATTTATTCCTTTACTCTTCTGCTCTGTTAACATATTCATCTACATTTTCTTCCTTCTTCATTTTTAGATTGGTCAGTTCACTTAGAGACGTATGTTTTTAGTTGTTCGTTTTCAGCTGCCATATTATATTTTATTAGGTTCGATAATCTCTCGGCATTTCTTTCGTGGCTATACCTCAGTAATTGAGCTTCACCCATTTAATAATCACCCATTTTTGGAGCCACTGTAACTGTCGCGTTTCGCTAGCCGCCACAAAACAATTGTTTAAGTCGAACTTTACATCGCCTCAGAACGTTGCTCCAAGTTGCACGCAACATATTTACATATAAATTCTACAATATCAGGCAATTAAACTAATACTTTTATGATATGTCTTTATTACGTTATTATATCCTTTTTCAATTATGCTCTTACTCGTAAACGGTGTGTTGGATACTTTTACAATACATTCGTTCTAGACCTCGTTATATTTTACAGTATTCGTTAATTTATCGGATCGCATTCATCTTCTATACAACGAACTCGTAGAAATTAATCAAGTATCCTCGAATGCTTACAACTATACCCGAATTCTCGTCGAAAAGTCTCGTTTCCTTTTTTTTTAACGACAACAAAGATAAGCCTCTCTGGACTTCTCGTACAAATGAAGTACAATGGCAGAAATCTCAACCGGTTGCGATTCGTGATTCGTTCGTGTAGGGTAAGGTTGCTCAACGTAAGGAAAAGTATACTCCTTAAGGAAAAATTCGTATAAAACTTAGAATTTATAAGATAAATAGAAATTAAATGTGTTAATCAAAACTTGTGTTAACCCTTTAAACTCGACAGGTGACCGGTAGTCGTCTAATGATACTAATAAATTCAAAAATTTTCAAATTCCATATCTAAATATATAAAAATGAATGTGTGTTTGTCTGTACTCGATAGATTCAAAAACCATACATCCAATCGTCGTGAAAATTTGAGAAATTATTAGGTATATCCCTGGGAAGATTTTCGAAAATTTTTTTTTAAATCAGAGTTGGGGTTCTCCCAACTCAATATCCCAAAAATATCAAAATAACATTTAATTAGTAATAATAAATAATCTTGAGAACCTTTTTTCTGCAATAATAGTAATTGTGTTGACAAATTTTGCTCATAGAGCTCGAAACCCGTCAAATTGACGGATCCCGTAAAATCTATTGGGTTGGCAACTAAATGATTGCGGATTTTGTCGATAGATAATTTTAGTAAATTCTTTCGTTTTGTCAACATGTTCAAAGCACCTAACCTATATTGTTTTCTTATTGTTTGAATTCCCACCTTTAGATAAAAAGAAAATTGTATCGATTATTTATTTAGCTTCGTTTTTATCTCAATTTAAAAATGGAAAAATAAAACACGCATTTCAGACAAATTTTATTGTATTATTTCCGGAAAAGCAGGAACGCATCGCAAGCGTACAAGAAGTTATGAGCAGTATATGGGTATAAAGCCTTGGAAGAAAGGCTTTACTTATTTATTTCGTTTCATGCAGAACTATTTAAATGATAATATCTTTAATGATGCTGATGATTTAAAATCTCGTTCATTTCAGTTGTTATGAACATATAATTTTATGACACTGTCTGAAAGATGGCACAAGGTCATCGACAAAAACGGACAATACCTAATTTAATAAAGTCATATTTTGAAGTAAAAGTTTTAAATTTTCATTTTTATTTTCAATCCGCAATTACTTAGTTACCAACCCAATAGTATTTACTAATATTCGCCTATATTAAACGTCATTTAGGTTAGTTAAGTGATATACTAAAATTTAGTTAATAGTTAAATGACTATTTAACCTTCGAGTCTAACTAGTAAACAAACTAACTAAAGCTTGCAAATTTGGGAAACTATCATTTGGCGACTAACAGTCACCTCTCGATCGTAAAAGGTTAATATTGCTGTTATTTATTATAACGAAATTGGTAGAACATCTGATTGACTCAAATGTATATTTGCTTGTGATAGTATGCGCTGTTGTCGCTGTAGTTCGTTCAAAATTCAAGTGGTACGACTTGAACAATCTTACCCTATATATTTGCAACGATACGCAACGCAAGATAGGATGTTTTATGGTTCGCATGATTTCCTGTATTTTTTCTTCTAACCGTACACAGTATATCGTCTACGGAATACTGGAGTTTCAACAAATTTTACGAAAACAACACATAGAGGTAAAATTTTAACCAAGGCGTACGAAGAATGGGAGATTATCGTGTTTGTACAATAATTCTCAGCATCGCTAAACTCCTCAAAATATCGATTTCTCTATTTCAAAATAGACACTCTTTCTCAGATCGAGCAAAATCCAGGGTTCGGTGTGTTCCCTTCGTCCGTCGTCAAAATAAATTTCTCGTGAACTAGAAAAATATAGTTAACGAAGTGCAATCGGGAGAAATCTATCAGGCCACTCTAAGCAATTCCGCTTATCAACAGAATAACCGAATTATATCGTTGAAAACTGATCACGCATACCCCTATGAATAAAGACCGTACGTTTAACAATTCATTTTGGCTTCGTTAGATTTATCATGATCGTTCGATACAAGTTGGTGACAGTAATTATTTATACTAATTAGTAGGTCTCGTAATCCTTTATACAAATCTTTCTACAGTCGCACGTGTCAACGTAATACTTTTCTTTTGGTTACACGCAGCTCTTGTTTAACACTAGAACTACCAAGGGGGTTAAAATGACCCAGCTTGTAATTTTTCATAGAAATCTGAAAAACTTACTGTGGTGTCTACGCATTTTTGAAAATTTACTACGATTTTTACACGTGGCTGCTAAAATTTGTTTTCCTTATATTAGGTATTTTTTTTTTCGTACAGTTTTCAATTTGATTTCTTTGTCTCCAATAAGTATATCCTAATCGTCGGTAGTTCTGGTGTTAAGTATTCGAAACAACATGGCCGCTGCACGCGAAAACTTTTTCGGTTAAAGAAATAACGTGTTTGTGTGCATATATGTATATTAGACACCTCCGTTTAGAAGTATTAGGATAGTTGAAAAAAAATTAAATAAATTTTGTGAAGATTACTATCTAGCTTGAAACATTGGATTATAAAGAATTTTTGTGTTCAATGTTACGATAAAAATCTCATCAATTATATAATTATATGATGTCTGTTTCAATTCGAAACATTAAAATATTGCAAAGACTAAGTGGAGGGGAAAATTTAACTTTCGAGTTAACTTTTTTAAATGAAACTTTGTACCTTTTTATTTAGAATACAGTGTCATCTCAAGCACATAGACACAGTAGAGGGGAAAATTTAACTTTTGAGTTAACTTTTTTAAATGAAGCTTTGTACCTTTTTATTTAGAATACAGTGCCATCTCAAACATATTAATAATTTTTAATAAGTTAACTTGGTTAAATGGTTAAATGAGTTCTATGAACAATGAATATGTATACTTCAATACGTATTTTTGCTAATTCGAAGTCATAAAATATCTTGATTCTTATAAACAGAAGTGTTGTACGTATATACACACAATCTTCGATTTTTCACGCATGTAGTGTATGCAACCCTCTCAAGTATTTTCTTGTAATTGCTTTGCACTTGTCGAAAATTCAAATCGAGTATACACAATATCAACATGGGAAGATTCATGTAAAGTGTGAGAATTGCATTGATGATTGTTTATTTTAAATAAAATACAGCTCCTTCCAGTTCAAAAAAGTGTTCATTTTATGTTTCGCATGATTTTTATTATTTCTTATTTAATACTTTATTAGAGTGTAGCAATCCCTGTAAATACAGTTATTCCAAATACAACTAATAACACAGGTACAAATTTTTCTATTCAAATATTTTTTTGAACAATTCTGACCTCCTTTTTGTACACAATAAAATTGTAATATCAGCAAAATTTTTAATTTCAGTTTGAGACTGAGGAGGTTTCTATTGTTTACAATCTTTGTTGGTGTTTTTTAAATAAAAAGGTATCGCTCAGTTATTAAAAAGGTATTGTTCAAAATTTACTCTCCAAAATGGAAATTTAACATCCTTTCAGGTTTGTAATTTTATTGTTTTGGGATAATTCATAATAAACAAAATATGTAGGTACATCCAGGTTCATGAGTATTAGGACGCTTATGGATTTAAAAAAAAAACGAAAATTAAATTGTATAATTTTTACAAGCTTCTTTGACATCATTGACATTAAAACACTTAATTTGAATCTGCATATGTCATGTAATTATTCTTCCTTGTATTAAGCGACTTATGTAAATAAATTTTGCTCAATTCCTTGCAAGATGTTTTAACTCCATTTTTTTTTTTTAAATCAGATGCTCCATATATTATATAATCGATTGAATATTTATCGTGACATTTACTTGTTAACTAGTTAATAATTTTAGTTAACTAATAACCAGAGAATAATTTTTAAAAAGTTTTAACAATTTCCTGATAATTTTTTCAAATGTAATTAATTTCCCTTAAGTACGCTAATACTTTTGAACGGGGGTGTATCTGCCAGTTCCAATAGATGCAAATAGTTTAAAGAAAAATTGTGCTAACAGCAAGTAACGCGATCTGTCCCATAGACCTTTATGAATCGTCTCACGCATGTAATATCATATTATGTTTGTGATTATTGTAAATGTAGATCGTATGTACACAAGGTTCGCGCCCGATTTATCCACGAGTAAAAAGTTCGAGAATGTGTGTCTCCTTACCGCTAAATTCCAACGACGTACCGGATTGTATTAGCTGTGCAAATTAATTCGATGTTTTTTTCGTGCGTAACCCACTTTCCTAATTTTTGAATTTTCCCTAACTGAAGTACAGTGGCTCCAAAAAGTATTCGTACACTACATTTCAAGGAAATTCATCTAATCCTGAAGTTCTGATTTCAATGAAAGTTTGCATGTATATAGAACATAATGGGTTATACATGGAGCAATTTTTTTTCTCGACGAGAATTCTTTTTGAGAGGTTAAAAGTTAGCCTCAAAGTTTTAGCGATTCTTCATGCTTTGAACACCAGTTTCTCTGAAATCTTTTTCTATGACTAAGTGATAGAAGATTAAAAATGAACATCTTTTATCCGAAAGGTTTTGCTTTATCACACACCATTACAAAATTATATTTAAAATACGAAAAAAACTATTGAAGTCATTAACGTTGTTTTTATTTCCTTAAGGTGATATTTTAATAAAATAAAAAATTAATCTATAAACATACTATTACGTTCTACATATTTACAAAATTTTATTAAAAGCTTTCATTGAAATCAGAACTTTAAGGTTAAATGAATTTATTTTGTAACACAGTGTATGAATACTTTTTGGAGCCACTGTACACACTGCGATAAGCATTGCTGAATAACACCCGCAACGCAAACTCTTCTTTAGCTTTTTTAAACGTTTTTTAAAAGTTTTCTTAAAACTTCTTGCCTGTCCTGGACGTGCTTGTCCGATAGATTAAAATCTACGTTTCGAAACCTTTGAAACCACTCTTTCTACGTTTTATACGTCACAGTGTCATTACCAAAACCAGAACAAACCATTTCTTTAACTTCAGAAACATTTTTCTTCAATTCAAAGCAAAAAGAATACAGTGCTTCCAGTCTGTACAAAATTTTTTAGACGTTAAAACATTTACTTTAAATGAGGAGGTCAAAAATTACCTGGATCAGTTTTTGCCAGCAAAGAACAAAGCATGCTACTGCCACAAAGATGGCAAAAGGTATTGGACCAAAATGGACAATATATAATTCAATAAAATATTTATTCACTATAAGAAAATCGTCTTTCATTTCCATAAAAAAAAAAAAATAAATAAAATTACTTTTCGAACAACCTAATATTATATAATGTTGCTACTTTCAAATCACGATAGGGTAGGAAAGGTATTTTAATTTGAATAGAAGTTACAAAGCGTTAAATGCAAAAAATTAATATCGAATTAATTTGCATACCTAATACACGCGTCTCGGCGCGATGTAGCGTTTTATTTTATTCGCGACTTTGTAAACGTTGTTTCGAAGTACAACTTGGCACGCAGAGTACATGAGAGAGAGGTTCGAGCTTCTTAGACTTCTAATTGTGGTACGAGAGGACGATTAGATGAAGCAAAAATGATACCGCATTGCAGCGTCACGGATGCACAGCTCAAAGACAAGCTTCCCTTATCTTTGTTGAACAACAGAGAACGCAAAAAGAAAGGTATTGATTCGTCGGAGATTGCTTTCATTTTTTGTTCGACGATTGTATGTACACGTGTATGCAAAATACTGTGGACTAGAGTTTTCCGTTGTTCCATCTTAAATAGGTACGCGATTTCTTGTTAAGACCGTCGATGATCTCACGAGAAAAGTGTTCACAGCACATGTAAAGCGGCGGACGTAAGTTCAACACGAGAAATTAATACTGAACACAGAGTGACCCACAAAAAATTTCGTTAACTTTTCTTTTATCCGATTGTGTTACAGATTATTTTAACCAATTCAACATTGAAAATACATAGAAGACAGTGTCTAATCTTAACCCTTTCACTACCGTCACTGAACGGAAGCGCGCGCCACAAATATGCACGGTGGTTTCTGTATATACGTTTTTCCAAAGTCTTGAAATAACAACAGTGCTGAATAAAACAATTATTTCTCTAATCTAACAAGTCTATTTAAATTTTGAATAAGAAAAGGATTACAAAATTATTAAAATACAAAATACATTTGGATGCCGCCTATGTTGGAGTTGAAAAGCATAATTATAGTTTGTGCCTCCTCGTCTGAAGGTGTGACGGTCGGGGCAGGTAGTTTTAACCCTTTCGCTACGAGCGTCGCCTATAGGCGACATCCACCCTGTGAGGGTGATTGCTAGTTTATTGACGTGTGTGTGTTTGTTTGTGTGAAGAACATTCTAGAATGAACGGTCAAGAAATTAGAATGAGAAGCAATGTATGAAAAACAAGAAGGATGAAAATATGAGTGAATGGAGTTGAGAATGAAAAAATGGAATGAGGATCGTGAGTGTGCGCCTTTTGTTTAGAGATTGATTGAGAATAGGACGTGTGAATGGGATCAGAAAATTGTTACATGAAATAAATAAGTTTATATATATTTTTAACATTATCGTTTTCCTCAACACACGCGACGACCTGTGTGTTCGAGTGCCGACTTTTAGAATTTACCATTCTGAATTAAATTACTATGAATTATAATTCGATGTCTAACTATCCAAAATTGTATTTTTATTTATAATAATAGCAAAATTTAGAATTTTAATTTGACATATCAATTACCCTAAATTATATTTTTATTTATAATAATTGCAAAATCTCCAAATATGTTACTACTGGTCGTCTAAAAATGTCGTTGTGTAATACTTATTGAAAAAGACGATCCGGAGAATGACAAGGCTGCACCGAAAGATGTAAGTCCGAACATCAGTTTACCGAAGCGCAACGTGTACACTTTTCGGCGCAGTGCTCCGTACAGCGGAGTCACTCGGACGGAACGCGCTGCCGTAGCGAAAGGGTTAAGACTGACCTCCGACCTAGCGAACGTGAGGACGGCCAGGGGACAGTAAAACTAGTCGCTCGAGCGGAATTCAGAGAGAACAGGCCTCTAGTTGTTTTATTTATCTCGAGTACCCTTATTGCCCATTTCCAGCACTAGTACAGATTATCGAATCTCCGCAACTTTCTATTTCAACTTAACCCTCTATGGGCCGAATTTTTGTTTTAAATATAAAAAATTTGATAGAACGGAAAATCAAAAATTATAATCCAATATATGCAGATGAAAAGAAATTGTCCAGCTTAAACAATTTTACATTATAGAACATTATATAATTAATATGTATAGGCCATCTCATGAAGAAAACAAATTATTTGTTAAGATGTCAATAAATTAGAATGTGACCTGAAAGTTACACGGGCCCATAGAGGGTTAACAGCATATAAGCGACGCTCGTACTCACAGGTTATCTTGTGGAAGCCGCCTATAAGCGGCGCTCGAAGCGAAAGGGTTAAATAATAATTAATCTTACAACGCGTAGCTTCAATATTTGATCAATTTCAGGAGTCACTGTATTTTTATGGTGCACAAATCCTGTTCAGGATACAATTTTCACAGTTAGTGAGACAATGTTGGTCTGTTTATCGATTAAGACGAATCAGGAATATTCGTTCGTCACGTTATTTGTTCATAAGTGAATTTATTCATTCTCGCCGATCGTTCAGTGTTAAACTTTTGTCCGCTACTGTACCTACTCGCACCAAACAGCAAGGCTCTTTGGTGTGCGTTACGTTATGATAGTAATAACCGTTTAAAAGCATATTGCGATATGACTTGTTACCCTGTCTTTAATGTCTACAGAACGTGTCGTCTTACGTGCAATCTGGCGCGTCGACCAAAAGGGTTTACGAAACGCTGTTCCTTAACCCATTTGCATCATGACTCTACTTAAGTTGTTTTGTTCACGCATCACCGACGTTCAAATAACGACTGGCCCGTATCACCGCGCGTAGTCGGTTGTATATGCAATACATGATTTCTGAATTGTTCGTGGAATTTATTTAACACGTTGAATGCCACGCCAGTTTTACAGGGTTTGCCCGTGGCGCCACGATGAATTTTCTATTATACGATACATATATTATTGAAATATTACCTACAACAAATAAGTGTAACTACTTTTAGATATTTTTTACTGTGTTAATTTCTTCACACCATTATATTAACGATGGTAGTAATGAAAAATTGATAAGTATTGACAGTTTTTTAAATTATGTATTTCTATCAATTTGAGCGCGCCGGTCACTAGTGACCCCCCGTGGCATTCAACGTGTTAACACTAGATTTACGGAACCCGTCAATTCGACGGGTTTCGAACTTCATGAGCAAAATTTGCAGAAACAATTACTATTATTCCCAATGATGTTTGTTAACTTTTATTAATGGACTGATGCGAGTATATCTTAATCTATTTCTCTCTCAATTCTGGAGTTTTAAATTCTGTATGATGTATATCTATTTCTAAGGATATATATTAGAAATAGATGCACAAGAAATGTCCGTAAATGAGCAAAATTTGCAGAAACAATTACTATTATTCCTAATAATTTTTGTTAACTTTGATTGATGGACCGATAAAAATAGACCTTAAATTGTTTCCCTCTCAGCTTTGAAGTTTTAAATTCTATATGATATATACCTATTTCTTAGTACATGTATATTAGAAATTGATGATGCACAAGAAATGTCCGTAAATGAGCAAAATTCGTAGAAACAATTACTATTATTCCTAATAATTTTTGTTGACTTTTCTTGATGGACTGATACAAATAGACTTTAAACTGTTTCCCCTCTCAGCTCTGAAGTATATACCTATTTCTCAGTACACGTATATTAGAAATTGATGCACAAGAAATGTCTGTAAATCTAGTGTTAACATGGTATTTTTTTAAATGATTGATACGCAATGTTATATTGATGTTACACGTAAACACGAACATCGAATTTTACACGATGATCTGTGATCTGTGGCAGATGAAGAATATTTAGCGATTGGTAATGAAAGAAAGTCACAGTTCGCGGATCATTCCGCGCTCGATGATAGAAGACAGTCATGGCTCGTGGGATATTCCGTGCTTGGATGCAAATGGGTTAACTCGTGTGAAATTGTCACACGAGAAAGGGTTAGCGTATGATAATCGCCGTAAGAACCGTGTCGTTCTTCGATTACGCGCTCGTTGGATCGTCTAAGGACCTCCTGAGAAAGTATGCGAGAGAAATCTGGTACTCGAAAGGATAGCATGTTCGTAGATACGTTACTTTTCGAAGTAAAAATTATCGCCATTAGTGTCGAATGTTTGTTTATTTTTTTATAACGATTTATGAAAATGATATCGATCTTTTGAAACTCGACAGAAACGAAGTAGATTGTGATTGAAAAGTGAATCACAAATTTAGTTTCCCGTTAAAGGTAAAGTAAGAGTCGAAAGATTAGAAATGAGGCCTTTTTCAGGACTGTACAGAGTATCTGAATTTTTATTTTTTTTCCTTATTAATCCCATCACAGTAATCTGGAATGCTGTATGCAGGTTTGGTCTCTTCGTTTCAACAGACATTTATGACTTGCCTTATGCCTGGTCTCACAATTTTTAGGTGAATTCTAAATACAGTCAATCACAAAAGTATCAAATAATAGAAAAAGAAAACAGGAATTTTGGATATTTGATTAACATTAACCCTATATAACAAATAAAGTTAATCAGATTCTAAAAAAACTATAGTGATGTCTTTTAAACTTGTTTATCAGAAAATGTATTGTAAATGTATTGAAAATACAAAATCACAGAATTTACTACATAGTAGGTGTATTAGAGTGCATACAATTTTTATATAATCAAAACCAAATTTTGTTAATTAAAAAAAAAAATTCAATATATTTAATATGTTACTGTCAACAAACTTCAGACTTTATATTTCAATTATTAAGCTTCATTTTATTGACATTTACCAACAATCCTAATTTATAAAATATAAGGCCAAAACCATTGTCATTTCATATGAAAGAAATTAATATTGTAGCTACAACATTTATTTTCATGCGTACACTCTCGACAAACATGTTTATCCCTTTGTGGATAAACTCGATTTCCGCACCTTTCATTGGTTATTTCATTTACTGCTCTGAGTTGACAAAAAATTTGAAAAAACTCTAAGACACCTTTTGAAGTTTTTATTTTTTAATATAATGTCAAATGTCTATAGGCTTAGTAACGAAAAATAATAATTTCGAAAGACTTTAAAAATAAATAGGATCCATTGCGAAGTGTGCCCACGAAGAGTTACACTTTTATAGGGTTTCGTTTCTAATTCAATTAAATATTTTCTCGTAGACAAGCGTAAAAAATATCTTCAATTTGTTTAAGAATCTCCACTTTCATATATCTTCGTGTTTCTTTTTTTTTGTGTCAAACGCTTAAAATTCAACAGATATATGTGAAGGCTTTTGTGACCGACTGTACGTAATTCTGTCGAAAATATGGCGATACAAAAGTAAGCCAGTAGAAATACTGTTGAATGCTTCACGAACTCGTAAATTATGATAACTGTTTAATCGACAATACCTTGTACTTGTCCAGTTCACATTCGCATATCGAAACAAACGATAACTAGGTGTTCCAGACAACGTATAAAAAAGTCAAGGAATACTTACAAGTTGTACGTGTAACACATCACGTGTTCCTAATGCGTCGATTGTTCCTTTGAAACCATGGAAAGATCAACGAAACGTCGACGCGGCGTCCCGAGGACTTACCCTCTCGCGTACTCATTCGATCACGAAATAAAACAAACAACACCGATATGTGTACCTCGGAGCATCACAGTAATCGCATACTGGGAATCATGCACGGGAAACGGTACGATTCTCAAAGAAAACAGACAAATCGATAGGTGCCTGTAACAGTTCCCATTGCCTACAAAATTAACATCAATAAAACGTACTGGCTTAACGCGACACTTAAAATTATCAAAAATCGGTTGTCTAAATGTCGAAATATAGTCAAAAACAGAATGAAAAATGCTCGTAACGATTAGTAATGAACATGAGAAAAAAATTAATTTGTAAGCACCGATGGGAACTTTTTCATGAACCTATAACCAGCTACGACAGGTTTCGTGAATGTCCGTTCGATTGGAAACGATACTCGTGAACTGGGATTGTTCCAATAAACCGGTCCCCTTTCTTAAAGCTGTTTGCGCGAGAACGCAGAATTTCGATCGTCGACGACATCCGTATACAATATGAAACTAATTTTCGACGAGGGAACGAAAGATGCCTGAAACGCAGGTATTAACAGAACGATCTGTTCGAAACATGCGTCGAAGGTGTACACGACATGCGCGCGACCATGTCGACGAGAGAGAGACAGAAATAAATGAAATAACGAGCAATAAATATAATAATAATAATAATAATAATAATAATGTCGTTAAACTCTATATTGCACTAGAATCTTTTCCTCCGTCGCCTAGTAGAACGGCGACGGATTATTATTTTTCTAGAAAATACCTATCCTCTTACGTATATACAATTTAAAAATTACTACTATCCTTCCGCTTACACTTTAATCTACTACAATGACATGTCGCTCTTGTTGCCGAACATCCTCGCGATATTGCTCGTTGGGACATATGCGGATAGCATGAGCATGATCGTGCTACTACAACGGCATGAGCATTCTTGTTTTCAAAGCCGTATCCGCTTCCCGGAAACCGACACGTGAACGACTTCAGCGCGCACGGTCGTGCGAGGATCCCGCGTTTGTTCTTTTCGTTTGTTCTCGTCATGTTTTCGCGAGTTTCGTTGTCGCAACGGGGAACAACGAAATCGGTCGGGAAACAAAAATAAAATCGCGGCCGTTAAGCACGGCCAGCAGTTTTCAAGAGTCGAAGGATATCGATTTGTTTCACAATGTGTTCGCTGTGCGATCAACCGCGCTTCCGGTGTCGATTCAAGCCCGTCGTCGAAAATATTAAGCCTTGATACCGATTCGTTTCGAGGTGAAGTTAATCGAGCTGCGTCGTTTCTTTTTTTTTTTTTATCGATTTCTCTTTCGTTTCTCTCCTTTTTCGATTCCCTTCCTCGTTTTTTTTTTCACGCAAAACCGATGATCTTCTTTGTGTGGTGACGCAGAGGATACGCGGTCGATCACGGAGGATACAAATAAAGTTCGTTAATTCATCGACTAATACTACGGTATTGCTTCAATATGATATGATACAGTCTTTTCACTGATTGTCCAATATCACTACGTAACATGTTTTCTTAACTTTCTTTCTTCCCTTTCTCTCTTCATCATCATTTCTCGCTCCTCTTTTCGCTCTTTCATTCTGGTCTCGGGCTTTTCGCCAATCGATACACCGCAACGGAACGAATGGCGTTTCGGGAACGGAAATTTGCATACTGCTCGTGATTGTAATAATTTGTACTCCTTGAAATTTTGAAATTTTTTTTTACATTCCAGGCGATATTTAACTCGCGTTGAAGTACAGTAAAAAATGTATCGTTTGGTAAATGTTGCGGAATACGGAGGTGTTTGAAACGTTTAGTTTCAATTGAATTTATTAACACTAGAACTGCCGATGATTACAGTGTACTTGTTTTGCATAGAACGGATGAAATTGAAAGTTACATGAAAATATTTCGAATACACAGAAAGCAAATCTTTATTTATACCTTCTGCAGAAAATCATTGGAAATTTTGGAAGTTTGGTAAAGTGAATCTATAAGGTTGATATGAATAATCATCAATCCGTCATTTTGATTGCTCTGATAGTTCTAAAGTTATGTTAAGAATCTCCTGACAGTTCGAATAATTTAACGTTCCATCGTAGAAACAAGGATTTAAATTGATTTTACTATTTCACAATATAATTGTAAAATAAATCTTCTGTTTTATATGTGTTTCAGTGATATTACGAATCTTTCGATAACTTTTAAGTAGTATAAACGTAACTGATCAGACACAGCGTTCGTAGAATTGAAAGATTCGTTCCAGAATCGAGTGTATCGACATTTATCACTCTTTCGTCACACGCATACCATTCTCTCTCTCTCTTTCTCTCTCTTTCTCTAGCTTTTCACTTTTCCTTTTTTTTTCTCACACTGCACTGAGTGTCTTCATTAGGATTAATATCACTTATTTCCTCGGCGCGACGTACCCGCGCGTCGATTTTATAACAATACGTAAGTACTTTTATATTTTATGTTTCGAATTGTACTTTCCAGGACGCGTCGACGATTACTCGGCTGTTTCGTTGTAATTCGTTTCTTCTTCGTTCGCGAAAATCTCTTCTCCTCTTCTTTCGTCTCCGACAATGTACAATAGAATATAACATTTAGGCGTTTTCCGGTTGGTTTCCCTCTTGGCATCGATAATTAAACGCATACGTAAATACGAACGTAGGACAATTCTTCGCGATTTCAGAAAGAACTAATACAATTTATGCGACTGTGAACGGTTGGAAAATGCGAATTCGAACGTATGCTAAATTTGGTAACGTCGGATAGAACCCTGTGATCATGAAATCGGCATCAGCGACAATTTCCAGTTCACACGGGTCGGTCCAAGGGTGGATACGCTCGTAAACTGTTTTATCGCGATCGTAGCTGATATGCTTCACAAATTCTATCTCACTTTGCAGATGATTTGATCTAGAGTTCCCGGGAAGGGTTCTTTTACGTCATTTTATACGATATTCTTACGCAACATATACCACACCTTGATACCTCCTGATGTCGGCGTTCGTTATTTTTTATCAAGTTACTGAATTTTCATTTCCCAACCATAATGCCACCTTCGTGTCTAGCTTTCCCGCTTGAAGCTTGAACCGATAAAATCATCCTTAACCACTAAACACGCGATTACGACTCTTTTTGCTGCGAACAATAGAATTTGGAATTCATGATCCTCGATCTCCCCGTACAAAGTAGACAATGCGGTCTCTAATATTAAATAGAAGTCTCTTCAACGATAAATAATGTAACAATTGACTTCGTCCTGCGCGTTAAGGCTAGGTAGAACCAGTAAACCAGTAAACACTAATTTCGTAGAACTTCGTGAAACTCTGGTCACTCGTGAACGAACGAATACCGATGCGAAAGAGTTAAAGAGGTTCGCGAACCGATGAGCCAAGAATCGTCAGTTCGTACGGTAAACTCGCGAGGAGACGCGTCGAGAACATCACACGCGTGCGCGCACGCGCAATGACCATAAAATATTCATATTAAGCCTGTGACAGTCTGACTATCGCTTGCTCAGCCACAGCATCGAGACTAGCACCGTATGCGATCCACTTGGAACCGAGAAGAGTCGTTCGCGCATCACCTCAAGCCCCGTCCCTTTCGAACCATCAACACGCTTACGCACCACTTACGCTCTCGCACACCCACACTCGCGGTCCCCCGTGTTTCCTGTCTATCCAGCAGCGATGACGTCTTCCCGCCTTCCTGTATTGTCCGCTTTCTCTTTACGGCCATCCCTGAAACTCGGTCAAGGGTTCTGGTTTAGGCTCGAGACTGGGCAACTGATAGGGTCAGTTTTGCTGTCACAAGCCACCCTCGGGTCAATGTTGAGCAGCGAATTTCATGCGCTTCTGCTTCTGCCGCTGGTTACAGAACCAGACTCTGACTACGTTCTTTTTCAGGTCAAGCTTCTCCGCGATCGCCGCGATCTTCTCCCCGGACGGCCGCGGTTGCACGGCGAAATACGCCTCGAGCGACCGTTTCTCCGGCGCGGCTATGCTGGTCCTCTTCCTCTTCTTCTCGCCTGCTGGCAACACCGAGGGCGCGTCCGGGTCCCGCCTCTTGTTCTTCGCCTGCGCCTCCGCCTCCTCCAGCCACGCCTGCAGGATCGGCTTCAGCGCGATCATGTTGTTGTGCGACAACGTCAGCGACTCGAACCGGCATATCGTCGATTGGGAGAGCGCCCCGACGCCGGGCAGCTTCAGGTTCGCCAGTGCTTTCCCGACGTCGGCTTGTGTGACGCCTAGTTTGATGCGTCTCTGCTTGAACCTTTCGGCGAACGCTTCCAATTCCCGGGGATCGGTGTCAGCGTCTGGATGCAAACCGGCGGCCGCCGCGGCCGCAGCTGCGGCAGCCATTGCTGGATGATGGTGAGCCGGATGCGGCACGCTGCCACCACCGCCACCGAGGTTCCCGTGATGATGATGGTGTCCCATCATGCCGTTCATGCCGCCGTAAACGGAGGGACCGTGGATGCCGGCGTGATGGCCGGGACCGCCACCGGTGTTCTCAGACATTGGAGTCAACGTGGTCATGGAGTTTGCTGGGTCCAGCATGTCCAGGCTCTCCATTCCAGGATGGCTCATCTGGAAAAGACAGTTGTCGCATCCTTAGTTGGTACGGCTGTGACTGTATGGAAAGTGTGCTTGGTAGGTTATGTGGTATCATTTCAGAAACATGCTGGGAATTCGGTTGAACATGTTTTGACGAATCTTTTTTGCGAAATTTTGTATTTATGGGAAAATGCAAGCATGTCGTTGATTTTCTTGGTTAAGAAGGAGTTATGGTAGTTTTTAGAAACTTGAGTTTCTTGTTACATGTTCAATGTAACGCAAAATATAACTGATATTTCATAGAACTGAGATTTGGGATACGGAAACATTTTAATCAGTTTCTATACATTGTGGCAGTACTGCGCGTGTGGAATTTAATATATCTTTGAATATAGGAGGGTTTCGATTCAAAGAAAAATTTAAATATATATTTAAATTCTAAACGTCTTGAAAATTACTAATGTATAGAGATTATTAACACTCGCTGGAATTATATTTAAAGAAATAGAAAATGCATGGAATTATGCGTAAGAAACTAATTTTAAAAATCAATGAAGCATTTATGTTTATATTAAATCAGCAGCTGTGTTATAACATGCATATTATTAGTATATATATAATAATTACTTAATAGTAAGAGTTGAATTTCAGTGTCAAATTTTTAGAACTGAATTCACTTGGAACGCAATGTGTGAAATATCTTTAAGTTGCTATGACCTGTAATATCTTTTCAGGTTCGATTTTATTATACTTTATTATGCGTTAGGTTTATTATTAAAAATATTGCAATACGATTGCTTTAGTTTTGACAAAAGCTTTTACAATATAGTTAGTGCAATAAAATAATATTAAACAACCCTGGTGACTATTAATGGTGTGCCTTACTTATATAGTATTCACATTGCTGTAAAACATTTTTTTAAATTCCTAAGAATTACCGAATAAAACATGTTCAAATTAAAGCCTTTGAACTACAGTTGCACAAAATTAATTGCATCCTGCTGCTACAGCATTAAGTTCTCTAAAGTCTCTGTGTCCGTAGCTGCTTAAAAACCAAAATCTTTGAGCAGGAATTGTATGGGTTACACGGTTACACGAATGTACCAATTAACATTGTTAACGCAGAAGAATGAATGAAACCAACAGGGGCTGGCAACGAGGGAAGGAAAAAGAGGGCGCAGAGATGAAGAGAAAACGTGCACAAACTAGCACGCACAATTATGCAGCACGTGCCGCGGTCGTCGTCGCCAGCACAGTGTGCGCGACCCCTTACAAATTATTTATGAGCTCCCTTCATATTTTTCCTCCTAGAAAGTGGTGCAACGTCAAGTGTTGCTCGCGCGCCCTGCTTTCTTAAAGGTATCGCAATGTCCACGCTGTAATTTGTGTACGAAACGAACGAATACATGTTGAAACAGTATTGAGGCGTAGGCAGATGCAGACACAGCGACTCGCAAAATTGGTAAGATACTGTCCCTCAATATTGGGCAAAAATGATTCTAACTGACGAATAAATTTGATTCAGTTGGGATTTATGAATAACAGTAATTAAGTTAACTCACCAGTAACAAATACATCAAAATTAATCTTTGCTCTTTTTGTTCGTTATTCAAAAGTTTTCAAACAGTTGGATAATGTTAATATTCCTAAGGATATAGTTAAAAATTATTGTTTTTTGGAAATTTTTTGAAAATAATTATAATGAAGTGTTCTTTTGTCGTAAAGCTAATTGCTTGATCACCTTGAAAACTGCAAGAATGAATATTTATCTCGTAAATATACGGAAGACATGAAAATATTTGCAAATATATGGAATTACATGAGTTACGGAATATTAAACTGTACGCGATCTTACGCGATGGGAAGAGAACCAAATTACAGGTTCGAATTACTAGAATTACTAGAATCACACAATTAAACTTCATGTAACGAGAAATCAGTCAAATTTTGTAGAAAAATCTGACATACGTTAGAAGGAAAAGCTTCCTGCAGATTCGCCTGCACATGCGAACCCTTGCACACAACTTCTCGATGCCATAACCTAAGAGTCGCGAGTACACTTACAGGAAAGGGGCCGTAAAACGTAGATCCCTCGCCATAAATCGGCAAAAAAAAAAAAAAAAAAGAAAAAGAAGAACCGCTGGTAAATGTAGTTTCGATTGGTGCTGCCGGGAACATGCGCGCGCGGGGCGTGACATGCACGGAACATGCGTTCCGTGTGTACGCAACGTATATTCTCACGAGAATATGCAGTGTAGCGAGCTAACTGGATGGCACGGTTTCGGTCCGGGGGTGCATCGGAATAGCATAGTTATATCAGAAATGTTACGGGTAGGGGGAGGGGGTAGGGTAACGGCGCGAAAGAGCAAGAGAAGGAAAGGGGTTGGAGGAGGACGGGTGGCAAATATGGAGCGAGCGAGGGACTAGCCCAGAGGCGTATATACGGTAGGGCCCCAGAGACCCCCGCAATATTTCATCATTACGCTGACACAACGGTAGGGTTAGTCAACCCTCCCTCCCTCCCTCTCTCTCTCTCTCTCTCTCACTGTGCTTCTACACCCTTCTGTAATACGTATCTCCGTCCTCTTCTACTTCACCCTTGCTTCATAGCACGGCCTATCGCTCATCACGGACCCTCTCTCTCTCCCTTCCCGACCCCCTTCGCTCTCCTTCGGCCCTGCACGCTTTTCGAAGCCTGTGCCGATGATACGAAACTCGTTACATGCATTCGTGAACGTATTACGTTGGGCGTTAGGCGAGCCGGTGTATACGAACACCGCTCTGCGTTATTGAATTCGTCAGGCTCGCGTATAAAAACAGACTTTATGGGACACTTGCTGTTTGACCATCTGTACGGGGCACCCGCGGGCGGGCGAACGAACGAACGGGACCGCGAGGACGGGAAGGGGCGAAAGGAAGAGGGAACGCTGTAAGCGGGACGAAGGGTGTTCATGCCACCGCACTGCGGGAAGCCAGAACTGCGATCTATACACCCACTTCATGGTCAACGGATACGCTGCCGGCTAATAGTCGGCCGATTTTCAGCGAATTGCTTCTGCGCCCGCCGTTTCGTTCGGGGGATCTTTAATCAGGATGGTCAACAGAGGTCAACATTTTCCGAATCCGGAAATTAGTCGGAGGGTTCGTGCAGCTGGAGCCGTGGCAGAAATTTAACTGATGATTCTTTCATGGATTTATAATGTTATCGTCATTCAGTGTTAGGCATCGTTTCTCTTGTTGTTTTTATTAGGATTATGGGATATTTAGGAATAATAAGGTAGAAAGTGTCTTGTGATTATTGTTATTATTATTATTAATGTGATCGATAGCAAAAATATACAGCACACAGTAACTCCTAACTTATAAATACCGACAATACAACTACTTCTAACGAAATTCTGCCAAGCAACTCTACGTTCAACTCTTAACTCTTTATACGACTTTACAACTTGGTTTTTCACTTAACACTGGTCTTTTCCTTCTTCGAGAAAACCCTTACAGGCCATCCCTTTTCCTATTTCGTGCTCACTAAACATTGCCAACCCATTGGTGAATTGTTTGTCACCAACGGCTTTTTTCCTAGTTTGACCTAGCTTTCGTCTAGTTGACCTACACTTTTATTTTTCTGGCCCCTAAAACTACGATACTACAATAGGAAACTGTATCCTTTATATCTACAAAGTATGTATGCAGACCTTATTTAATTCTATGGGCGATATAGGTACCATTTTCTCTTTAAATTCTTTCTAGCGACCGAGAGCTAAAACCTTTTAGGTGACGCTGTTCGTCTGGGCCTTCAATTCCTATTTGGGACTTATTTAAATACTTAGTTTTTGTATTCTAAGAAATCAGATTTCACTTGTCGTTACTGACAGTACTTGAGATGTTAAACTGATTTTTGCTCTAACGTGAACATCTTTTTCAACAGCTTTAACACTAGATTGCCGGAGTGAGTCAATTTGACTCACTTATGATTTTGTCAAATTCAAGTATCAGATGAAAGAAATACATGTAAAGGTATTTCAACTAAATGTATTAAAAAAATCTGTGGATAATGTATTTTAAAAACAGAATACATATATAAATATTGTTTTAAATAAATTTTCTTTAAAGTAAGGTTTTATTTTTTTTTTAAACTTCAATTTTCATGTTTGAGTAAAATTAATTCGTTCCAGGCAAAATAGGGATATACCCAACATCCGGCAATCTAGTGATAAAGTGATTCGAGGAATTAATGGAACAGTTAAGCTATTATTTTTCATTACATTTAACTGTAAATTTAACGATTAATGTTTCTCTAATAAATCTTTTCTTTTCACACTCTCCACATTTTAGGATTGGTTAACGTGACTTAGAGTTAGCAAAAATATTTCGATTAAATGGAAAGTGTAACAAAAGCGAAGTGTTCGATTAATTTTGCGAGTCACTGTACTTTTATTCGTGTATGGTTAAATGTTTTTAATGTCAATGTATCGCTTGGGGAAATCGTAATGGAAAATTGTAATGAACCGAAGTTATTTCACAGAAATTGTCTGTGTACCGTCCAGATGACCGTGTATGTATATCGTCCAGTGATGTTTTAACAATATCGCGATCGAACATACTCTTCAGATTCAAAATGCGTTTATCGCGCAAGTATGCATAAGTAAAAGCTCGTAAAACGTATGCTTTTGTCGCATCACGTTCTATCAATTTTTAAATACCCTATAATTACCAATTTACACTCTTTAACATTACCGAAATATTTCTGTATTTTAGTTATTAATCCAAATTTAATAAATACATAGTATATATCTGTTTAAATTTGTATCTTTGTTAAAGCAGTTAAAAAAATAGAATCTGAATAGAGATCTGTTTAGAATGACGTATACTTTAATTACCGTGCATCAAACAAAAACTTTTGGTCAATTAATAAAATATAAAATACTAAATAAGCTTCTAACAATACTAAATAATAAAATAATAGTATAATAAAATACTAATAATACCAATAGTACTAATAATAAAATACTAATAATACTTATATTACTAATAATAAAATACTAATAATACCAATAGTACTAATAATAAAATACTAATAGTACTAATAATAAAATACTAATAATACTAATAGTACTAATAATAAAATAATACTAATACTAACAGTACTAACAATAAAATACTAATAACGCCAATAATAAAATACTAATAACGCCAATAATAAAATACTAATAACGCCAATAATAAAATACTAATAACAAAATACTAATAACACCAATAATAAAATACTAATAACAAAATATTAATAATACTAATAATAAAATACTAACGATACTAATGATAAAATACTACTACTAATAATAATATGTAATACTAATAATACTAATAATACTGTTAATAAAATACTAATAATACTAATAATATATAATACTAATAATAAACTACTAAATAATTAACTTCCCACGAAGGATAATATTTTCAAAATTTTCTCTTACGATGAAATTCTGTTCGAAGTATCTTTGTTGCCCAAACTATTAAGAATAGCTGAAACAACATGGCAGACGGTTCACAGACCAGTTTGTGTAATTAAATTTCCATTAATTCGTTTTGCTTTATTTTATGATTGTCATTCGAGGTTCGCACCAAAAATACAAAGTCTAGGTCGTCATACTGTCAACCGAAATTTGATCTATTTTCATCACCGATCGCGAGGCAATTTCTGCGAGCTCGTCTCTTATAATCGAATAAGCACGTTTCCTTTGTGTATCGCGATTTTAATAGCGTTCCTAAAGTGGGATTGGTAACATGAAAAGGAGACTCTGTCAGAATTGATTGTGTTACGCCCAGTGTGTTACGAATCGTCCCGATGGCGAGATAATATACGAGCAACGCCCCTACGCTCGAGGAGATCATTCCGGGTCGCTGAGCATCGGTTGCTTCACCCTATTGTCGTCCTATCATCAGCCGCAGATTGCTTGAATTAGCATAAAACCCCGAAACGACAAGCAGCAAATTGTAATTGAATAAAGGGGCCGCGCGCAGCTTCTTCGCTCTTTCTTATCAATCATTTCCTAAACAATTGAAGTCGCAGCGTTTGAACTATCACTTTTTACAACCACTCAGAAAAGATTGAACGTTTATGCGTCAGATACAGAACACGATTATCCTAATGATCTAGCCAGGAACTTATGCAAAATAAATATTCCCAAACGATTACACAGGAAACATTCAAAGGACCTTTTTCCTCAGCAATATACACTAACTTCTGTACAGATGCTTACTAGTAAGGAAGCATCTACTGATATTGACTCAAACTGCTACGACAATTTACCGAATGTCCCTACTGGATAAATTGTGAAGTGTCATGGAGAAAAGAAAAATCTTACAAGTGCGTGAAATTATTCATTGAAGCTTACCAAAGAATGTTAAAAATAGCATAATATGTCGTAATAAATAATATTTTTAAGAAGAACCTAATTTTTGTTAATTAGCAGACTGCAGATTATTATGTAAATTTTTAGGTTTCTAAGTGCAACTAGTAAATTTTAATAGGAATTTGTTTCGCTCTTTAAACATAGATAACGTGTAATTTACTATGGATATTTTCACGTTTTTGAATCTTGTGTCATGCACGAGAATCCATAGCCTAATAATTGCTTTCTGAAAATTAGGATTCTATTCTTTTATATAATTTACATGTAAATAGTATGTATATTTAAAATTTTATTTGTACGAGTGATATATTTTTTATCATTTTAAGCGATTGAAGAGATGAATATTTCTTGTATTAAAATCACTGTATTTCTGTTTCTTAACAAGTTCTTCAATAGACTACCTTCTCTTTGGCACATACGTTTTTCTATGTAGTACATTTATTTGTATTGAAATACATAAATAGTATTTTAGTAGTCTGTGAAATTAAGTTCTCGTTCTTTTCATTATATTTACGTAGTTCTATTAACACTATTCCTACCGACGCTTCACGTATACCTATTCCTACTGCAACATTCCCACGTAAGACAGCCTACAAATTTTTCTCAAAAAATAAACAATGAAAAAAGAAGTGAATATTGAAAAATGTATTACACGTATATTTGAGGAAAAGTCTAAAGTTTAAAGGCAATTCAATTACATTGTATTGTAGTAATGTGATCGAGCGGATGCGAGGCTGGAAAGGTCAGAGTACTTGAGTTGGGCGATTGTCGCGTGAACGTAGAATGTTTGGGCTCGAATGTTTCTAAGGCGTGAAAGATGAGAACTTGAGAAAACAGTGTGACTGAGAAATTCTGGATGGTCGTGACCGAATGCGTAGAGTGAGAAAGGTTGACAATTAGAACGAAAGGAAACGAGTGTTTGGAAGAATATATGACGGGGAAAATGCGAGCGCGAGGCAGAAAGTATCAGACGGTGAAGATAGGAAGTATTAGACGACGAAGTAGCCAGCGTAGAGCGAAGGACTGTGTAGTTTGCGAAGCATAGGCGTAGTTTGCGAAGCATAGGCGTAGTTTGCGAAGTATCAGCGTAGTTTGCGAAGTATCAGCGTAGTTTGTTATTTTGTGTTTGTTTGTGTCGTTTTAGTTTTATTAAATACACGTATATTTATTATTATTATTCACACTCCTTTCTTTTCTTTTTCTTTTCATTTATAACCTTTACTATAAATTTTGGGGGCTCGTCCGGGATTGATTAGCCTATGAATTTTGGGGCTCGTCCGGGATAGTCCTTTCCTATAATATTTTTGAAATTCTAATCGAAATTTTAAAAACGATCATTTAACCGGTCCTGGTAGGAATAGTGTTAAAGTAAAATGTTATTTATTTATGTTTATCAATTCTTGTATATCGGTTACAAAAAAAAGTAGTTCTGTTAAAGTGAAATGTTATTTCGTAGCAGCAGGATCCAAAAAAGTCTTTATCAATTCTTGGATATCGATTATAAACGAAAAGGGTGAAAAACGGCGATTAAATTTTTAAACAAGAGGAACGAGCATAAGCGAGACTCTATCAAATTATTTGTGCGCGAATAAAGTATATTTTGTAGCTTCATTCATCGTTAACGATAGCAAGCATCGAAACCATATTTTTAAGCGTGCACAACTGCTTGCGCGTATCGGGATATTGAAAGTATTAATGATTAAACGGCGAAAATGAAAACTGTTGCCCGTATCGTTAGCGATGTTAATAAAGAATCGGTGGGGTTGAATTTTTTACTCGCCGGGTTAATTATAAATCGTAATTAATTGCGTCGTATAATTAATTATTGCCAGTGGTTTTAACTCGCCGTTGAAACGCGTTGCATTTTATAAATCATGGCCGAACGTTGAATTTTGCACATCGACGTGTTTCGGTACACTTCATTACGATAACCGTTTCATCGATAAACATCGTTGGTGACGATATCAAATTGTAATCAAATTATTGTTCCTCTAAGGTTACTTAAAATCTTTGTATTTCGTAATTTCTTTCAACGCGAATTTAGCCATATTTATACAGGGTGTTCGGACAGCCCTGGGCTTAAATTGAAAGAGTAACTCCCTGAGACATTCTAAGACGAAAATCAAGAGTAACGATTTTGCGTTTGAGGCTCTGTTTACGAGTTATAACTAGTTAAAGATATCGTTTAATCCGGATCGTTCGACGCTTGAGCATCACTGTGGACTCAGCGACGTTACCGACCGAGTTGCCTCGGTTACCCGCTCTCAAGAGTCAAACGGTCCGGATTAAACGATATCTTTAACTAGTTATAACTCGTAAACAAAGCCTCAAACGCAAAATCGTTACTCTTGATTTTCGTCTTAGAATGTCTCAGGGAGTTACTCTTTCAATTTAAGCCCAGGGCTGTGCGAACACCCTGTATA
>JAOPTO010000993.1:0-42435 GCA_033822845.1 Tetrapedia diversipes
GGTTCGGGTTAGGTTCGGGTTAGGTTCGGGTTAGGTGGGGAGCACAAGGTTGGTACAGTCTTTCACGGCGGTCTGTCGTGTCAAAAACCCCGATGGAACTGATATTCCTCTGAATAGTGAGTACGTGCCTCGGTGCCCGCCGCAAGGTGGGTATCCCGGGCATCGTCTCACTAGGACGAAAATTTCGGTGAAGTTGGCGGGACTGTACTGACCAAATCCACACACCTCACCTCCACGAGGGGCTCCCTGGGACTCTGCACCGACTTTGTCGGGGCAAGAGTGCGAAAGAGTGTGTGGTAACAGGACGGATATCATCGTTGACGACATGGCGACAACACAAAACAAACATGGATAGCACAATGATAGGATCAAACGTTTACGGTGCAGGGGGCGTCGGATCCCCCAGTACCGGTCCGATGGGTGGTTCTCGCGCGGGCCCCCACGGATCGTTAACCAGCGACCGCGGGACGTTGGCGGTGGTCAGTCAGGCCGCCACGTCGAAAATGCTACTGGCTTGAATGATGTGCCTTCGGGGAGGGGCGACCATCGGTCGCCACCCACCGCGGGTGATTTGGGGCCCGACGTCACGGGGTGGTCGTCGGACTCCTCTAGCGGCGGCCGTACCTTGCTGCTGCAGGGCGGCCACTCACTGAGGAAGCGAGCGAGGAATGTCTCCTCCTCCGCTGGCGACGAGTCGGCTTCAGTGAGTTACTCGCGGGCCTCAAGAGCTTCGCTGCCGAAGGAGGAGGACCTGATGGCAGCGATGACAAAGGAAGCCTCGGGGGGTCTCGGCGGCCTCATATTCGAAAATATGAGAGCCGTCGAGAAGGTTTCTTGTAGCTCAAAGAACCTCCAGGGCCGCTTCGTTAGAAAGCTCCGCGTGGCCGCGCTTACCGCCAAGGCAGCTGCAACGGAGCTCGTTAAGCGGTCCACGGCGAGCGCCGATGCCTCCTGGCTGGAACAGGAGAATCGGCAGCTGCGCGCCGAACTCAAGGAGGTGAGGAGGGAGATGGCCCTCTTGAAGGATGCCGTCTCCAAGATGAAGGCGGCTCCAGAGGTGGCCAGCGTGTCGACTCGGCGGGTCGCTCGGGCCCGAGATGCTGTAGTTGCATCGGCGGCTGCTACACCGGCGACGTCTAAGGTGCGGCCCGTGCCGGATCCGCGAATGGAGGGCCTTCCTGGTGGTGCTGGTGTTGAACACCTCGTTGCCAGCATCACCAGGATGGTGGACGAGAGGCTGTCGGCGCTGAGGGCGGAGTTGGCGCCGATGGTCCCTGGTGGCGGAGTGGGGTCCGGGAAGGCGATACCGGCCCCTGGAGCGGCGGATCTCCCTGTCGCTGCGCGGCAGGATGGGCGCAGCGCCCCGCCGAAGGAGCAGCCGTGGCGGGAGGTGACGCGTAAGCGCCGAAAGAAGCGTGGGGCTGCATCTGCGGCTGCGGCGGGCGGCTCGGGCGTGCGTCCCGTCGGTTCGGAAATGGGACCCGACAGACGGCGGGCGAAACCAGCTCCTGCGAAGGGCGGAGCGAAGACGGCTGCGGTTCCGGTGGTGCAACGCCCCCCGAGGACTGCCGCTGTCGCCCTCACCGTGCCGCCTGGAGTGGGCTGCACCTACGCTCAAGCTCTCGCCACTGCTAGGGAGCGTATCAGCCTGGCAGAGCTGGGCATCGAGGGTGTGCGCCCGAAGCGCTCCATGACCGGCGGTCTCATCCTCGAGATCGCCGGAAAAGACAGGGTGGCCAAGGCTACTAGCCTGGCCCAGAAGATGGCAGAGGCCCTGTCTGGCACGGGAGTGCGTGTGTCCAGGCCCGTGAAGCTGGTTGAGCTTCGGATCAGGGGCCTGGACGAGTCCGTCGGCGTGGGCGAGGTGGCGGCTGCTCTGGCGGAGGCGGGCGGCTGCGAGGCGGCCCGAGTGAAGGTGGGAGCTATTCGTAGCTCCCGCCGGGGTATGGGATCGGCATGGGTACAGTGCCCTGCCGAGGCCGCCGTCAGGATCTCGAAGGCTGGCAAGATACGCGTCGGGTGGACTATGGCGCGTATTGAGCCCCTGGAGCGGCGACCGCTTCGCTGCTATCGGTGCCTCGAGGTCGGGCACGCGAGGCAGCAGTGTTCGGCGGCGGTTGACAGGGGTGCCCGCTGCTACCGCTGTGGTGGGGAGGGTCACAGGGCAAGCGAGTGCTCGCGCCCGCTGAAGTGCCCCCTCTGCAGCGACCTTGGACGTCCAGCATCCCACCGGCTGGGCGGCAAGGCTTGCGCCCAGAAGCCGAGCGGCGGTCGACAGCGAAAGCCGCAGGTGGCGGAGACTGTAGCTTCGGTGGAAGTACCTGTGGTGGAGGGGCCTGCGCAGAGCGCACCTGCGGCCCCAGACCCGGAGGAGGTCATGGCCACTGATTGAGTTCAGTGCCTGCCTCCTCCAGACAAACGCGAACCACTCGCGCGCTGCACAAGACCTGCTGATGCAGGCTATGCGCGAGTGGAGCGTTGCAGTGGCGGTGATCGCGGAGCCGTACGCTGTCCCGGACCACCCGTCGTGGACGGGGGACAGCCGCGGCTCGGTCGCGATCACCTGGAGCCACGTTCCAGGCTCACCGTCGGTCACCAAGTTGCAGATCGGCGACGGTTACGTTGCCGTCGAGTGGGGCGACCTCGTGGTGGTGGGTTGTTATATCTCCCCGAGCTGCGGCCCCGGGGGGTTTGACGCCCACCTGGGTAGGATCAGCCAATGTTTGGCTCGATTCCTGCCTCGTCCCGTGCTTGTGATGGGGGATTTCAACGCCCACGCTTGTGCGTGGGGCTCCCCCAGCACGGACGCACGGGGTCGCGGCCTGCTGGATTGGGCCGCGGGTCATGACCTTAGGCTCGTGAACCGCGGTTCGGCAGCGACGTGTGTGCGGTGGCAGGGTTCGTCCATAGTGGATGTGACGCTTTGCTCCCCTGCTGCCGTGCGCCGCGTCGATCGGTGGCGGGTGGCGGAGGGCGTTGAAACCCTCTCCGACCACCTGTACATCTTCATGGATGTGGTGGCTGACGGTGGCCTTAATCGCCCCCTGCGGCGGCCTGACCATGTGGGGAAGTCGGCGCCGCGATGGTCGCTCACGCGCCTGAACGACGACATGATGCGAGCTGCTGCTCATGTCGTTGCGTGGGGCGACCACCGATTTTCCCATATGGGCGGTGCTGATGGTGCGGCGCGGTGGCTTCGGGGCGTGCTCACTGACATCTGTGACGCCTCGATGCCCCGGGCCGGGCGCTTGCGCCGTCATGCGGTGTACTGGTGGTCGGAGGGGATAGCGCAATTGCGTGACTCCTGCGTCCGCGCTAGGCGCCGGTACACCAGAGCCCGCCGCCGTGGTCGTCGCGGGGACGACAGGGTTGAGGAGGCGTACCGGGGATACCGGATGCGCGGTCGCGGCTGCGAAGGCCGCCGCGTGGAGTGAGCTTCTCGGGACGATCGACCGGGACCCATGGGGCCGCCCGTACCGAATGGTGCTGGGCAAGCTCCGCCCCTGGGTTCCGCCGGTGACGGAGTCCCTTGACCCCCGTCTGCTCGAGACCGTGGTGGACACACTATTCCCCACGGTCTCGGTGGACAGCCGCCTGGAGTCGGCGGTGTCGGATGACCCGACCATCTGGTCCTCCGACATGGGGGTCACTCGCGAGGAGCTGGCTCGCGCGATGAAGCGCACGGGGGCGCGCAATACCGCCCCTGGCCCGGATGGTATCCCCGGGCGCGTGTTGGTGGCGGCCCTCGGCTCTCTGGGTGACGCGTTCAGTGACATCCTGAGCGGGTGCCTGGAGACCGGGGTGTTTCCGCCGTCATGGAGGCGCGGCCGACTGGTCCTCCTTAAAAAGGAGCGCAGGCCCGCGGTGTCTCCCTCGGCATACCGGCCGATATGTCTTCTGGACGAGGCGGGGAAGTTATTCGAGCGCGTGATTGCGTTCCGCCTCGTCGCCCACCTGTCTGGGGTAGGGCCCGATCTTTCGAACTGCCAGTTCGGATTCCGGGAGGGACGGTCCACCGTGGACGCAATTGCACGGGTGCGTTCCCTCTCGGAGGCAGTGGTTTCGCAGGGTGGGGTGGCGTTGGCAGTATCCCTTGATATTGTCAACGCTTTTAACTCCCTGCCCTGGCGAACAATTAGGGCGGCCCTGGTTCACCACCGGGTGCCGCCCTACCTACGGAGGATCATCGGGTCCTACCTATCGTACAGATGGGTGGAGTACTCCGGCCGGGATGCACACTTCATCGAGAGGGAGACTCTTTGTGGGGTCCCGCAGGGATCGGTGTTAGGCCCCTTGCTGTGGGACCTTGCATACGACAAGGTGTTGCGGGCTGCGCTCCCCCCCGGGGTCACCATCACGTGTTACGCTGACGACACGTTGGTGCTGGCCACGGGGGAGGACTATGAGAGGACGCTGCGCCTCTGTGAGTGCGGGGTGGCATGCGTCGTCGCCGAGATCAGGGGTCTGGGGCTGCGGGTTGCCCCCGAGAAAACCGAGTGTGTCTGGTTCTACGACACAGCTCGGCGGGGTGAACCGCCGCAGTCCTGGCTCCGTGTAGGTGAGTCGAGCGTCGAGGTGGGCCGTACGATGAAGTACTTGGGGCTCACCATCGACAGCCAGTGGCGTTTTGAGGACCATTTTGCTGGTCTGGCCCCCCGGGTGGAGAGAGCCGCGGCCGCGTTGGGCCGGCTCCTCCCGAATCTGGGGGGTCCCCAGGATGGGGTTCGCCGCCTGTATGCGGGGGTCGTGCGCTCGATGGTGCTGTATGGCGCACCAATATGGGCGTTCGACCTGATGGCCAGCCGACGCAGCCGTGCTTTGCTGCGTCGGCTAGAAAGACCGATGGCCATCCGGATCGTGCGGGGTTACCGCACGGTCTCATACAGGGCGGCGATGATGCTGGCGGGTCTCCTTCCATTGGAGATCCTGGCGGAGGAGGCGGCGACGATGTACGTCCTTGCCGTTCGCCTCCGCCAGTCGGGTGGGGACCCGTCAGCACAGGAAGCGGACCTGGCTTCCTGGAGACGCCACGCGCGGCGGCACGCTGAGTCGGAGTGGCAACGACAGTTGTCGGAGCCGTCTGACTCTGGCCGGCGTGTTGCCAGCGCCGTTCTGCCCGTCCTACGCTCATGGACGGGTAGAACGTGGGGTAGACTCACCTACAGGGTGACGCAGATGCTCGCCGGACATGGATGCTTCGGCGAGTATCTGCGACGAATCGGCCGAGAGCCGACGACGCAGTGCCACCACTGCGGTGAGGAGGTTGACACGGCGCAACACACTCTGGAGGAGTGTCCCGCGTGGTCCCGGGAGCGCCGTGTCCTCCGAACGGTTATTGGAGGCGATCTCTCGCTGCCAGCGGTCGTGTCATCGATGCTGGACAGCGAGGGAGCCTGGAAGGCGGTGGTCTCCTTCTGCGAGCAAGTAATGCTGCAGAAGGAGACCGCCGAGAGGGTTCGCGAGAGGGCGCGACCCTCATCAGGGAGAGGTGGCGGCAGTAGGCGACGTGGGCGCCGTCGTGTCGCCACCTGAGTGGTGAAGTTGTAGCGTTGCGGGGGAGGAATTTTCTGCCCACATCTCCCCCATTGCAACGCTACAGGGAGAAGCTGCTGAGTCGGGTGGGGGCCCGATTCGGCATTGCACAGCTTCTCCCCAGGCGGAATGGCGTCGTGTTGTGGCTGCACGGCGTCATAGACACCTAATGGTCTTAGGCAATACCGGGGGTCACATTGACCCCCCGAGATCGAGCCTCCGTTGAGGCGAGGCGTGGGGGGAGTACTGGATGTGTTCTTCCAGAGTTCCCGGTACTCCCCCAACACGCAGAGGCAGGCCACCGTGGAGGTTTTAGCGGGTAAAAATCCCGCATAACCTCGCCATCCCCCCCAGGGTGGTGGGGTATCTTTCGAAGATTTCCTCCACGTTAAAAAAAAAAAAAAAAAAAAAAGGTTCGGGTTAGGTTCGGGTTAGGTTCGGGTTAGGTTCGGGTTAGGTGGGGAGCACAAGGTTGGTACAGTCTTTCACGGCGGTCTGTCGTGTCAAAAACCCCGATGGAACTGATATTCCTCTGAATAGTGAGTACGTGCCTCGGTGCTCGCCGCAAGGTGGGTATCCCGGGCATCGTCTCACTAGGACGAAAATTTCGGTGAAGTTGGCGGGACTGTACTGACCAAATCCACACACCTCACCTCCACGAGGGGCTCCCTGGGACTCTGCACCGACTTTGTCGGGGCAAGAGTGCGAAAGAGTGTGTGGTAACAGGACGGATTTCATCGTTGACGACATGGCGACAAACATACACAAAACATGGATAGCACAACTATAGGATCAAACGTTTACGGTGCAGGGGGCGTCGGATCCCCCAGTACCGGTCCGATGGGTGGTTCTCGCGCGGGCCCCCACGGATCGTTAACCAGCGACCGCGGGACGTTGGCGGTGGTCAGTCAGGCCGCCACGTCGCAAAATGCTACTGGCTTGAATGATGTGCCTTCGGGGAGGGGCGACCATCGGTCGCAACCCACCGCGGGTGATTTGGGGCCCGACGTCACGGGGTGGTCGTCGGACTCGTCCAGTGGCGGCCGAACATTGCTGCTGCAGGGCGGCCGTTCGGTGAGAAAGCGGGCGAGGACCATCTCCTCCCCAGGCGACGACTCGGCATCCGCGAGGTACTCTCGTGCCTCGAGAGCCTCGCTGCCGAAAGAGGAGGATTTGGCCGCATCCATGAGGAGGGAGGCCTCAGGGTATCTCGGCGGCCTCATATTCGAAAACATGAGAGCCGTCGAGGGTGTGTCGATAGGCTCCAAAAACCTCCAGGGCCGCTTCGTGAAGAAGCTCCGCGTGGCTGCGCTTACCGCCAAGGCAGCTGCAACGGAGCTGGTTAAGCGGTCCACGGCGAGCGCCGATGCCTCCTGGCTGGAACAGGAGAATCGGCAGCTGCGCGCGGAGCTGAAGGAGGTGCGGAGGGAGATGGCCCTCTTGAAGGACGCCGTCTCCAAAATGAAGGCGGCTCCAGAGGCGGCCAGCGTGTCAGCTCGGCGGGTCGCCCGGGCCCGAGATGCTGTAGTTGCATGGGCGGCTGCGTCGCTGGCGGCGCCGACGGTGCGGGCCGTGCCGGATCCGCGAGCGGAGGCTCTCCCGGGTGGTGCTGGTGTTGAACACCTAATTGCCAGCATCACCAGGATGATGGACGAGAGGCTGTCGGCGCTGAGGGCGGAGTTGGCGCCGATGGTCCCTTGCGGCGAAGTGGGGTCCGGGAAGGCGATACCGGCCCCTGGAGCAGCGGATCTCCATGTCGCTGCACGGCAGGTTGGGCGCAGCGCCCCGGCGAAGGAGCAGCCGTGGCGGGAGGTCACGCGTAAACGCCGAAAGAAGAGTGGGGCTGCATCTGCGGCTGCGGCGGGCGGCTCGGGCGGGCGTCCCGCTGCTTCGGGGGCGGGCACCGACAGACGGCGGGCGAAACCGGCTCCTGTGAAGGGCGGAGCGAAGACCGCTTCTGTTCCGGTGGTGCAGCGCCCACCGAGGACTGCCGCTGTCGCCCTCACCGTGCCGCCTGGTGTGGGCTGCACTTACGCCCAAGCTCTTGCCACAGCGAGGGAGCGTATCAGCCTGGCAGAGCTGGGCATCGAGGGTGTGCGCCCGAAGCGCTCCATAACCGGCGGTCTCATCCTCGAGATCGCCGGAAAAGACAGGGTGGCCAAGGCTACTAGCTTGGCCCAGAAGATGGCCGAGGCCCTGTCTGGCACGGGGGTGCGAGTGTCCAGGCCCGTGAAGCTGGTTGAGCTTCGGATCAGGGGCCTGGACGAGTCCGTCGGCGTGGCCGAGGTGGCGGCTGCTGTGGCGGAGGCGGGCGGCTGCGAGGCGACCCGTGTCAAGGTGGGGGCTATACGTAGCTCCCGCCGGGGTATGGGATCGGCATGGGTGCAGTGCCCTGCCGAGGCCGCCGTGAGGATCTCTAGGGCTGGCAAGATGCGCGTCGGATGGACCATGGCGCGAATTGAGCCGCTCGAGCGGCGACCGCTCCGCTGCTATCGCTGCCTCGAGGTCGGGCATGCGAGGCAGCAGTGTTCGGCTGCAGTCGACAGGGGTGGCCGCTGCTACCGCTGTGGTGGGGAGGGACACAGGGCAAGCGAGTGCTCGCGCCCGCTGAAGTGCCCCCTCTGCAGCGACCTTGGGCGTCCAGCATCCCACCGGCTGGGCGGCAAGGCTTGCGCCCAGAAACCGAGCGGCGGTCGACAGCGAAAGCCGCAGGTGGCGGAGACTGCGGCTTCGGTAGAAGTACCTGTGGTGGAGGGGCCTGCGCAGAGCGCACCTGCGGCCCCAGACCCGGAGGAGGTCATGGCCACTGATTGAGTTCAGTGCCTGCCTCCTCCAGACAAACGCGAACCACTCGCGCGCAGCACAAGACCTGCTGATGCAGGCTATGCGCGAGTGGAGCGTTGCAGTGGCGGTGATCGCGGAGCCGTACGCTGTCCCGGACCACCCGTCGTGGACGGGGGACAGCCGCGGCTCGGTCGCGATCACCTGGAGCCACGTTCCAGGCTCACCGTCGGTCACCCAGTTGGAGATCGGCGACGGATATGTTGCCGTCGAGTGGGGCGACCTCGTGGTGGTGGGCGTTTATATCTCCCCGAGCTGCGGCCTCGGGGGGTTTGACGCCCACCTGGGTAGGATCAGCCAATGTTTGGCTCGATTCCTGCCTCGTCCCGTGCTTGTGATGGGGGATTTCAACGCCCACGCTTGTGCGTGGGGCTCCCCCAGCACGGACGCGCGGGGTCGCGGCCTGCTGGACTGGGCCGCGGGTCATGACCTTAGGCTCGTGAACCGCGGGTCGGCGGCAACCTGTGTGCGGTGGCAGGGGTCATCCATAGTGGATGTAACGTTTTGCTCCCCTGCTGCCGTGCGCCGCGTCGATCGTTGGCGGGTGGCGGAGGGCGTTGAAACCCTCTCCGACCACCTGTACATCTTCATGGATGTGGTGGCTGACGGTGGCCTTAATCGTCCCCTGCGGCGGCCTGACCTTGTGGGGAGGTCGGCGCCGCGATGGTCGCTCACGCGCCTGAACGACGACATGATGCGTGCTGCTGCTCATGTCGTTGCGTGGGGCGACCACCGATTTTCCCATATGGGCGGGGCTGATGGTGCGGCGCGTTGGCTTCGGGGCGTGCTCACTAACATCTGTGACGCCTCGATGCCCCGGGCCGGGCGCTTGCGCCGTCATGCGGTGTACTGGTGGTCGGAGGGGATAGCGCAATTGCGTGACTCCTGCGTCCGCGCTAGGCGCCGGTACACCAGGGCCCGCCGCCGTGGTCGTCGCGGGGACGACAGAGTTGAGGAGGCGTACCGGGGATACCGTGATGCGCGGTCGCGGCTGCGCGCTGCTATTGCGGCTGCGAAGGCCGCCGCGTGGAGTGAGCTTCTCGGGACGATCGACCGGGACCCATGGGGCCGCCCGTACCGAATGGTGCTGGGCAAGCTCCGCCCCTGGGTTCCGCCGGTGACGGAGTCCCTTGACCCCCGTCTGCTCGAGACCGTGGTGGACACACTATTCCCCACGGTCGCGGTGGACAGCCGCCTGGAAGCGGCGGTGTCGGATGACCCGACCATCTGGTCCTCCGACATGGGGGTCACTCGCGAGGAGCTGGCTCGCGCGATGAAGCGCACGGGGGCGCGCAATACCGCCCCTGGCCCGGATGGTATCCCCGGGCGCGTGTTGGTGGCGGCCCTCGGTTCTCTGGGTGATACGTTCAGTGACATCCTGAGCGGGTGCCTGGAGACCGGGGTGTTTCCGCCGTCATGGAGGCGCGGCCGACTGGTCCTCCTTAAAAAGGAGCGCAGGCCCGCGGAGTCTCCCTCGGCATACCGGCCGATATGTCTTCTGGACGAGGCGGGGAAGTTATTCGAGCGCGTGATTGCGTTCCGCCTCGTCGCCCACCTGTCTGGGGTAGGGCCCGATCTTTCGAACTGCCAGTTCGGATTCCGGGAGGGACGGTCCACCGTGGACGCAATTTCACGGGTGCGTTCCCTCTCGGAGGCAGTGGTTTCGCAGGGTGGGGTGGCGTTGGCGGTGTCTCTTGACATCGTCAACGCTTTTAACTCCCTGCCCTGGCGGACAATTAGGGCGGCACTGTTTCACCACCGGGTGCCGCCCTACCTACGGAGGATCATCGGGTCCTACCTATCGTCAAGATGGGTGGAGTATTCCGGCCGGGATGAACTTTTCATCGAGAGGGAGACTCTGTGCGGGGTCCCGCAGGGATCGGTGTTGGGCCCCTTGCTGTGGGACCTTGCATACGACAAGGTGTTGCGGGCTGCGCTCCCCCCCGGGGTCACCATCACGTGTTACGCTGATGACACGTTGGTGCTGGCCACGGGGGAGGACTATGAGAGGACGCTGCGCCTCTGTGAGTGCGGGGTGGCGTGCGTCGTCGCCGAGATCAGGGGACTGGGGCTGCGGGTTGCCCCCGAGAAAACCGAGTGTGTGTGGTTCTACGACACCGCTCGGCGGGGTGAACCGCCGCAGTCCTGGCTCCGTGTAGGTGAGTCGAGCGTCGAGGTGGGCCGTACCATGAAGTACTTGGGGCTCACCATCGACAGCCAGTGGCGTTTTGAGGACCATTTTGCTGGTCTGGCCCCCCGGGTGGAGAGAGCCGCGGCCGCGTTGGGCCGGCTCCTCCCGAATCTGGGGGGTCCCCAGGATGGGGTTCGCCGCCTGTATGCGGGGGTCGTGCGCTCGATGGTGCTGTATGGCGCACCAATATGGGCGTTCGACTTGATGGCCAGCCGGCGCAGCCGTGCTTTGCTGCGTCGGCTAGAAAGACCGATGGCCATCCGGATCGTGCGGGGTTACCGCACGGTCTCATACAGGGCGGCGATGATGCTGGCGGGTCTCCTTCCATTGGAGATCCTGGCGGAGGAGGCGGCGACGATGTACGTCCTTGCCGTTCGCCTCCGCCAGTCGGGTGGGGACCCGTCAGCACAGGAAGCGGACCTGGCTTCCTGGAGACGCCACGCGCGGCGGCACGCTGAGTCGGAGTGGCAACGACAGTTGTCGGAGCCGTCTGACTCTGGCCGGCGTGTTGCCAGCGCCGTTCTGCCCGTCCTACGCTCATGGACGGGTAGAACGTGGGGTAGACTCACCTACAGGGTGACGCAGATGCTCGCCGGACATGGATGCTTCGGCGAGTATCTGCGACGAATCGGCCGAGAGCCGACGACGCAGTGCCACCACTGCGGTGAGGAGGTTGACACGGCGCAACACACTCTGGAGGAGTGTCCCGCGTGGTCCCGGGAGCGCCGTGTCCTCCGGATGTGTATTGGAGGAGATCTCTCGCTGCCAGCGGTCGTGTCATCGATGCTGGACAGCGAGGGAGCCTGGAAGGCGGTGGTCTCCTTCTGCGAGCAAGTAATGCTGCAGAAGGAGGCCGCCGAGAGGGTTCGCGAGAGGGCGCGACCCTCGTCAGGGAGAGGTGGCGGCAGTAGGCGACGTGGGCGCCGTCGTGTCGCCACCTGAGTGGTGAAGTTGTAGCGTTGCGGGGGAGGAATTTTCTGCCCACATCTCCCCCATTGCAACGCTACAGGGAGAAGCTGCTGAGTCGGGTGGGGGCCCGATTCGGCATTGCACAGCTTCTCCCCAGGCGGAATGGCGTCGTGTTGTGGCTGCACGGCGTCATAGATACCTAATGGTCGTAGGTAATACCGGGGGTCATGTTGACCCCCCGAGATCGAGCCTCCGTTGAGGCGAGGCGTGGGGGGAGTACTGGATGTGTTCTTCCAGAGTTCCCGGTACTCCCCCAACACGCAGAGGCAGGCCACCGTGGAGGTTTTAGCGGGTAGAAAAAGGTTCGGGTTAGGTTCGGGTTAGGTTCGGGTTAGGTTCGGGTTAGGTTCGGGTTAGGTTCGGGTTAGGTTCGGGTTAGGTGGGGAGCACAAGGTTGGTACAGTCTTTCACGGCGGCCTGTCGTGTCAAAAACCCCGATGGAACTGATATTCCTCTGAATAGTGAGTACGTGCCTCGGTGCCCGCCGCAAGGTGGGTATCTCGGGCATCGTCTCACTAGGACGAAAATTTCGGTGAAGTTGGCGGGACTGTACTGACCAAATCCACACACCTCACCTCCACGAGGGGCTCCCTGGGACTCTGCACCGACTTTGTCGGGGCAAGAGTGCGAAAGAGTGTGTGGTAACAGGACGGATATCATCGTTGACGACTTGGCGAAAACTTTAAATAAAAACATGGATTGCACAACGACAGGATCTAACGTTTACGGTGCAGGGGGCGTCGGATCCCCCAGTACCGGTCCGATGGGTGGTTCTCGCGCGGGCCCCCACGGATCGTTAACCAGCGACCGCGGGACGTTGGCGGTGGTCAGTCAGGCCGCCACGTCGAAAAATCCTACTGGCTTGAATGATGTGCCTTCGGGGAGGGGCGACCATCGGTCGCCACCCACCGCGGGTGATTTGGGGCCCGACGTCACGGGGTGGTCGTCGGACTCCTCTAGCGGCGGCCGTACCTTGCTGCTGCAGGGCGGCCACTCACTGAGGAAGCGAGCGAGGAATGTCTCCTCCTCCGCTGGCGACGAGTCGGCATCGGTGAGGTACTCACGGGCCTCAGCCGCTTCGCTGCCGAAAGAGGAAGACCTGGCGGCAGCGATGATAAAGGAAGCCTCGGGGGGTCTCGGCGGCCTCATATTCGAAAATATGAGAGCCGTCGAGAAGGTGTCACTTGGCTCCAAGAATCTTCAGGGCCGATTCGTGAGGAAGCTCCGGGTTGCTGCACTCACCGCGAAGGCAGCGGCAACGGAGCTAGTTAAGCGGTCCACCGCGAGCGCCGATGCCTCCTGGCTGGAACAGGAGAATCGGCAGCTGCGCGCGGAGCTGAAGGAGGTGCGGAGGGAGATGGCCCTCTTGAAGGATGCCGTCTCCAAGATGAAGGCGGCTCCTGAGACGGCGAGCGTGTCGACTCGGCGGGTCGCCCGGGCACGAGATGCGGTGGTTGCATCGGCGGCTGCTGCGCCGGCGGCGCCGACTGTGCGGCCTGTGCCGGATCCGCGAATGGAGTGCTTTCCGGGTGGTGCTGGAGTTGAACATTTGGTTGCCAGCATCACCAGGATGGTTGACGAGAGGCTGTCGGCGCTGAGGGCGGAGTTGGCGCCGATGGTCCCTGGCGGCGGAGTGGGGTCCGGGAAGACGATACCGGCCCCTGGAGCGGCGGATCTCCCTGTCGCTGCGCGGCAGGATGGGCGCAGCGCCCCGCCGAAGGAGCAGCCGTGGCGGGAGGTCACGCGTAAGCGCCGAAAGAAGCGTGGGGCTGCATCTGCGGCTGCGGCGGGCGGCTCGGGCGTGCGTCCCGTCGGTTCGGGAATGGGACCCGACAGACGGCGGGCGAAACCAGCTCCTGCGAAGGGCGGAGCGAAGACGGCTGCGGTTCCGGTGGTGCAACGCCCCCCGAGGACTGCCGCTGTCGCCCTCACCGTGCCGCCTGGAGTGGGCTGCACCTACGCTCAGGCTCTCGCCACTGCTAGGGAGCGTATCAGCCTGGCAGAGCTGGGCATCGAGGGTGTGCGCCCGAAGCGCTCCATGACCGGCGGTCTCATCCTCGAGATCGCCGGAAAAGACAGGGTGGCCAAGGCTACTAGCCTGGCCCAGAAGATGGCCGAGGCCCTGTCTGGCACGGGAGTGCGTGTGTCCAGGCCCGTGAAGCTGGTTGAGCTTCGGATCAGGGGCCTGGACGAGTCCGTCGGCGTGGGCGAGGTGGCGGCTGCTCTGGCGGAGGCGGGCGGCTGCGAGGCGGCCCGTGTCAAGGTGGGGGCTATTCGTAGCTCCCGCCGGGGTATGGGCTCGGCGTGGGTCCAGTGCCCTGCGGAGGCCGCCATCAAGATCTCGAAGGCTGGTAGAGTGCGCGTCGCATGGACTATGGCGCGCATTGAGCCACTCGAGCGGCGACCGCTCCGCTGCTATCGCTGCCTCGAGGTCGGGCACGCGAGGCAGCGGTGTTCGGCGGCGGTTGACAGGGGTGCCCGCTGCTACCGCTGTGGTGGGGAGGGTCACAGGGCAAGCGAGTGCTCGCGCCCGCTGAAGTGCCCCCTCTGCAGCGACCTTGGGCGTCCAGCATCTCACCGGCTGGGCGGCAAGGCTTGCGCCCAGAAGCCGAGCGGCGGTCGACAGCGAAAGCCGCAGGTGGCGGAGGCTGCGGCTTCGGTAGAAGTACCTGTGGTGGTGGGGCCTGCGCAGAGCGCACCTGCGGCCCCAGACCCGGAGGAGGTCATGGCCACTGATTGAGTTCAGTGCCTGCCTCCTCCAGACAAACGCGAACCACTCGCGCGTTGCACAAGACCTGCTGATGCAGGCTATGCGCGAGTGGAGCGTTGCAGTGGCGGTGATCGCGGAGCCGTACGCTGTCCCGGACCACCCGTCGTGGACGGGGGACAGGCGTGGCTCGGTCGCGATCACCTGGAGCCACGTTCCAGGCTCACCGTCGGTCACCAAGTTGGAGATCGGCGACGGTTACGTTGCCGTCGAGTGGGGCGACCTCGTGGTGGTGGGTTGTTATATCTCCCCGAGCTGCGGCCTCGGGGGGTTTGACGCCCACCTGGGTAGGATCAGCCAATGTTTGGCTCGATTCCTGCCTCGTCCCGTGCTTGTGATGGGGGATTTCAATGCCCACGCTTGTGCGTGGGGCTCCCCCAGCACGGACGCGCGGGGTCGCGGCCTGCTGGATTGGGCCGCGGGTCATGACCTTAGGCTCGTGAACCGCGGAGCGGCGGCAACGTGTGTGCGGTGGCAGGGGTCATCCATAGTGGATGTGACGTTTTGTTCCCCTGCTGCCGTGCGCCGCGTCGATCGTTGGCGGGTGGCGGAGGGCGTTGAAACCCTCTCCGACCACCTGTACATCTTCATGGATGTGGTGGCTGACGGTGGCCTTAATCGTCCCCTGCGGCGGCCTGACCTTGTGGGGAAGTCGGCGCCGCGATGGTCGCTCACGCGCCTGAACGACGACATGATGCGAGCTGCTGCTCATGTCGTTGCGTGGGGCGACCACCGATTTTCCCATATGGGCGGTGCTGATGGTGCGGCGCGGTGGCTTCGGGGCGTGCTCACTAACATCTGTGACGCCTCGATGCCGCGGGCCCGGCGCTTGCGCCGTCATGCGGTGTACTGGTGGTCGGCCGAGATCGCGGAGCTGCGCGACTCGTGCGTCCGCGCTAGGCGCCGGTACACCAGGGCCCGCCGCCGTGGTCGTCGCGGGGACGACAGGGTTGAGGAGGCGTACCGGGGATACCGGGATGCGCGGTCGCGGCTGCGAGCTGCTATTGCGGCTGCGAAGGCCGCCGCGTGGAGTGAGCTCCTCGGGACGATCGACCGGGACCCATGGGGCCGCCCGTACCGAATGGTGCTGGGCAAGCTCCGCCCCTGGGTCCCGCCGGTGACGGAGTCCCTTGACCCCCGTCTGCTCGAGACCGTGGTGGACACACTATTCCCCACGGTCTCGGTGGACAGCCGCCTGGAGTCGGCGGTGTCGGATGACCCGACCATCTGGTCCTCCGACATGGGGGTCACTCGCGAGGAGCTGGCTCGCGCGATGAAGCGCACGGGGGCGCGCAATACCGCCCCTGGCCCGGATGGTATCCCCGGGCGCGTGTTGGTGGCGGCCCTCGGTTCTCTGGGTGACGCTTTCAGCGACATCCTGAGCGGGTGCCTGGAGACCGGGGTGTTTCCGCCGTCATGGAGGCGCGGCCGACTGGTCCTCCTTAAAAAGGAGCGCAGGCCCGCGGTGTCTCCCTCGGCATACCGGCCGATATGTCTTCTGGACGAGGCGGGGAAGTTATTCGAGCGCGTGATTGCGTTCCGCCTCGTCGCCCACCTGTCTGAGGTAGGGCCCGATCTTTCGAACTGCCAGTTCGGATTCCGGGAGGGACGGTCCACCGTGGACGCAATTGCACGGGTGCGTTCCCTCTCGGAGGCAGTGGTTTCGCAGGGGGGGGTGGCGTTGGCAGTATCCCTTGATATTGTCAACGCTTTTAACTCCCTGCCCTGGCGGACAATTAGGGCGGCACTGTTTCACCACCGGGTGCCGCCCTACCTACGGAGGATCATCGGGTCCTACCTATCGTACAGATGGGTGGAGTATTCCGGCCGGGATGAACGTTTCATCGAGAGGGAGACTCTGTGCGGGGTCCCGCAGGGATCGGTGTTAGGCCCCTTGCTGTGGGACCTTGCATACGACAAGGTGTTGCGGGCTGCGCTCCCCCCCGGGGTCACCATCACGTGTTACGCTGACGACACGTTGGTGCTGGCCACGGGGGAGGACTATGAGAGGACGCTGCGCCTCTGTGAGTGCGGGGTGGCGTGCGTCGTCGCGGAGATCAGGGGACTGGGGCTGCGGGTTGCCCCCGAGAAGACCGAGTGTGTGTGGTTCTACGACACCGCTCGGCGGGGAGAGCCGCCCCAGTCCTGGCTGCGTGTAGGTGAGTCGAGCGTCGAGGTGGGCCGTACCATGAAGTACTTGGGGCTCACCATCGACAGCCAGTGGCGTTTCGAGGACCATTTTGTTGGTCTGGCCCCTCGGGTGGAGAGAGCCGCGGCCGCGTTGGGCCGGCTCCTCCCGAATCTGGAGGGTCCCCAGGATGGGGTTCGCCGACTGTATGCGGGGGTCGTACGCTCGATGGTGCTGTATGGCGCACCAATATGGGCGTGCGACTTGATGGCTAGCCGGCGCAGTCGTGCTTTGCTGCGTCGGTTGGAAAGACCGATGGCCATCAGGATCGTGCGGGGATACCGCACGGTCTCATACAGGGCGGCGATGATGCTGGCGGGCCTCCTTCCATTGGAGATCCTGGCGATGGAGGCGGCGACGATGTACGTCCTTGCCGTTCGCCTCCGCCAGTCGGGTGGGGTCCCGTTAGCACAGGAAGCAGACCTGGCTTCCTGGAGACGCCACGCGCGGCGGCACGCTGAGTCTGAGTGGCAACGACAGTTGTCGTAGCCGTCTGACTCTGGCCGGCGTGTTGCCGGCGCCGTTCTGCCCGTCCTACGCTCATGGATGGGCAGGACGTGGAGTAGACTCACCTACAGGGTGACACAGATGCTCGCCGGACATGGATGCTTCGGCGAGTATCTGCGACGTATCGGCCGAGCGCCGACGACGCAGTGCCACCACTGCGGTGAGGAGGCGGACACGGCGCAACACACTCTGGAGGAGTGTCCCGCGTGGTCCGGGGAGCGCCGTGTCCTCCGAATATGTATTGGAGGGGGTCTCTCGCTGCCAGCGGTCGTGTCATCGATGCTGGACAGCGAGGGAGCCTGGAAGGCGGTGGTCTCCTTCTGCGAGCAAGTAATGCTGCAGAAGGAGGCCGCCGAGAGGGTTCGCGAGAGGGCGCGACCCTCGTCAGGGCGAGGTGGCGGCAGTAGGCGACGTGGGCGCCGTCGTGTCGCCACCTGAGTGATGGAGTTGTAGCGTTGCGGGGGAGGAATTTTCTGCCCACATCTCCCCCATTGCAACGCTACAGGGAGAAGCTGCTGTGTCGGGTGGGGGCCCGATTCGGCATTGCACAGCTTCTCCCCAGGCGGAATGGCGTCGTGTTGTGGCTGCACGGCGTCATAGATACCTAATGGTCTTAGGCAATACCGGGGGTCATGTTGACCCCCCGAGATCGAGCCTCTGTTGAGGCGTGGCGTGGGGGGAGTACTGGATGTGTTCTTCCAGAGTTCCCGGTACTCCCCCAACACGCAGAGGCAGGCCACCGTGGAGGTTTTAGCGGGTAGAAATCCCGCATAACCTCGCCATCCCCCCCCAGGGTGGTGGGGTATCTTTCGAAGATTTCCTCCACGTTAAAATAAAAAAAAAAAAAAAGGTTCGGGTTAGGTTCGGGTTAGGTGGGGAGCACAAGGTTGGTACAGTCTTTCACGGCGGTCTGTCGTGTCAAAAACCCCGATGGAACTGATATTCCTCTGAATAGTGAGTACGTGCCTCGGTCCCTGCCGCAAGGTGGGTATCCCGGGCATCGTCTCACTAGGACGAAAATTTCGGTGCAGTTGGCGGGACTGTACTGACCAAATCCACACACCTCACCTCCACGAGGGGCTCCCTGGGACTCTGCACCGACTTTGTCGGGGCAAGAGTGCGAAAGAGTGTGTGGTAACAGGACGGATATCATCGTTGACGACATGGCGAAATCTTTAAATAAAAAACATGGATAGCACAACGATAGGATCTAACGTTTACGGTGCAGGGGGCGTCGGATCCCCCAGTACCGGTCCGATGGGTGGTTCTCGCGCGGGCCCCCACGGATCGTTAACCAGCGACCGCGGGACGTTGGCGGTGGTCAGTCAGGCCGCCACGTCGAAAATGCTACTGGCTTGAATGATGTGCCTTCGGGGAGGGGCGACCATCGGTCGCCACCCACCGCGGGTGATTTGGGGCCCGACGTTACCGGATGGTCGTCGGACTCCTCTAGCGGCGGCCGTACCTTGCTGCTGCAGGGCGGCCACTCACTGAGGAAGCGAGCGAGGAACGTCTCCTCCTCCGCTGGCGACGAGTCGGCTTCAGTAAGTTACTCGCGGGCCTCAAGAGCTTCGCTGCCGAAGGAGGAGGACCTGATGGCAGCGATGACAAAGGAAGCCTCGGGGGGTCTCGGCGGCCTCATATTCGAAAATATGAGAGCCGTCGAGAAGGTTTCTTGTAGCTCCAAGAACCTCCAGGGCCGCTTCGTGAGGAAGCTCCGGGTTGCTGCACTCACCGCGAAGGCAGCGGCAACGGAGCTAGTTAAGCGGTCCACCGCGAGCGCCGATGCCTCCTGGCTGGAACAGGAGAATCGGCAGCTGCGCGCGGAGCTGAAGGAGGTGCGGATGGAGATGGCCCTCTTGAAGGATGCCGTCTCCAAGATGAAGGCGGCTCCTGAGACGGCGAGCGTGTCGACTCGGCGGGTCGCCCGGGCACGAGATGCGGCAGTGGCGTCGGCAGCTGCTTCGCCGACGACGTCCACGGTGCGGCCCGTGCCGGATCCGCGAGCGGAGGCTCTTCCGGGTGGTGCTGGTGTTGAACACCTAATTGCCAGCATCACCAGGATGATGGACGAGAGGCTGTCGGCGCTGAGGGCGGAGTTGGCGCCGATGGTCCCTGGCGGCGGAGTGGGGTCCGGGAAGGCGATACCGGCCCCTGGAGCTATGGCTAACCGAGCTGCGGAGCTCCCTGTTGCTGCGCGACAGAGCGGGAGCAGCGCGCCGCCGAAGGAGCAGCCGTGGCGTGAGGTCAAGAGAAAGCGCCGAAAGAAGCATGGTGCTGCGTCTGCAGCCCGTGCGGGCGGTTCGGGCAGTCGTCCCATCGTTTCTGGGACGGGCCCCGACAGACGGCCGGCAAAACCGGCTCCTGTAAAGGGCGGAGCGCGGACCGCTGCGGTTCCGGTGGTGCAGCGCCCACCGAGGACTGCCGCTGTCGCCCTCACCGTGCCGCCTGGAGTGGGCTGCACGTATGCCCAAGCTCTCGCCACTGCTAGGGAGCGTATCAGCCTGGCAGAGCTGGGCATCGAGGGTGTGCGCCCGAAGCGCTCCATTACCGGCGGTCTCATCCTCGAGATCGCCGGAAAAGACAGGGTGGCCAAGGCTACTAGCCTGGCCCAGAAGATGGCCGAGGCCCTGTCTGGCACGGGAGTGCGTGTGTCCAGGCCCGTGAAGCTGGTTGAGCTTCGGATCAGGGGCCTGGACGAGTCCGTCGGCGTGGGCGAGGTGGCGGCTGCTCTGGCGGAGGCGGGCGGCTGCGAGGCGGCCCGAGTCAAGGTGGGAGCTATTCGTAGCTCCCGCCGGGGTATGGGATCGGCATGGGTGCAGTGCCCTGCCGAGGCCGCAGTCAGGATCTCGAAGGCTGGCAAGATACGCGTCGGGTGGACTATGGCGCGTATTGAGCCCCTCGAGAAGCGCCCGCTGCGCTGTTTCCGTTGCCTCGAGGTCGGGCACTCGAGGCAGCAGTGTTCGGCGGCGCTTGACAGGGGTTCCCGCTGCTACCGCTGCGGTGGGGAGGGTCACAGGGCAAGCGAGTGCTCGCGCCCGCTGAAGTGCCCCCTCTGCAGCGACCTTGGGCGTCCAGCATCCCACCGGCTGGGCGGCAAGGCTTGCGCCCAGAAACCGAGCGGCGGTCGACAGCGAAAGCCGCAGGTGGCGGAGACTGCGGCTTCGGTAGAAGTACCTGTGGTGGTGGGGCCTGCGCAGAGCGCACCTGCGGCCCCAGACCCGGAGGAGGTCATGGCCACTGATTGATTTCAGTGCCTGCCTCCTCCAGACAAACGCGAACCACTCGCGCGCAGCACAAGACCTGCTGATGCAGGCTATGCGCGAGTGGAGCGTTGCAGTGGCGGTGATCGCGGAGCCGTACGCTGTCCCGGACCACCCGTCGTGGACGGGGGACAGCCGCGGCTCGGTCGCGATCACCTGGAGCCACGTTCCAGGCTCACCGTCGGCCACCAAGTTGGAGATCGGCGACGGTTACGTTGCCGTCGAGTGGGGCGACCTCGTGGTGGTGGGTTGTTATATCTCCCCGAGCTGCGGCATCGGGGGGTTTGACGCCCACCTGGGTAGGATCAGCCAATGTTTGGCTCGATTCCTGCCTCGTCCCGTGCTTGTGATGGGGGATTTCAACGCCCACGCTTGTGCGTGGGGCTCCCCCAGCACGGACGCGCGGGGTCGCGGCCTGCTGGATTGGGCCGCGGGTCATGACCTTAGGCTCGTGAACCGCGGTTCGGCGGCGACGTGTGTGCGGTGGCAGGGTTCGTCCATAGTGGATGTGACGCTTTGCTCCCCTGCTGCCGTGCGCCGCGTCGATCGTTGGCGGGTGGCGGAGGGCGTTGAAACCCTCTCCGACCACCTGTACATCTTCATGGATGTGGTGGCTGACGGTGGCCTTAATCGCCCCCTGCGGCGGCCTGACCATGTGGGGAAGTCGGCGCCGCGATGGTCGCTCACGCGCCTGAACGACGACGTGATGCGAGCTGCTGCTCATGTCGTTGCGTGGGGCGACCACCGATTTTCCCATATGGGCGGTGCTGATGGTGCGGCGCGGTGGCTTCGGGGCGTGCTCACTGACATCTGTGACGCCTCGATGCCGCGGGCCCGGCGCTTGCGCCATCATGCGGTGTACTGGTGGTCGGCCGAGGTCGCGGAGCTGCGCGACTCGTGCGTCCGCGCTAGGCGCCGGTACACCAGGGCCCGCCGCCGTGGTCGTCGCGGGGACGACGGGGTTGAGGAGGCGTACCGGGGATACCGAGATGCGCGGTCGCGGCTGCGAGCTGCTATTGCGGCTGCGAAGGCCGCCGCGTGGAGTGAGCTCCTCGGGACGATCGACCGGGACCCATGGGGCCGCCCGTACCGAATGGTGCTGGGCAAGCTCCGCCCCTGGGTTCCGCCGGTGACGGAGTCCCTTGACCCCCGTCTGCTCGAGACCGTGGTGGACACACTATTCCCCACGGTCTCGGTGGACAGCCGCCTGGAGTCGGCGGTGTCGGATGACCCGACCATCTGGTCCTCCGACATGGGGGTCACTCGCGAGGAGCTGGCTCGCGCGATGAAGCGCACGGGGGCGCGCAATACCGCCCCTGGCCCGGATGGTATCCCCGGGCGCGTGTTGGTGGCGGCCCTCGGTTCTCTGGGTGACGCGTTCAGTGACATCCTGAGCGGGTGCCTGGAGACCGGGGTGTTTCCGCCGTCATGGAGGCGCGGCCGTCTGGTCCTCCTTAAAAAGGAGCGCAGGCCCGCGGAGTCTCCCTCGGCATACCGGCCGATATGTCTTCTGGACGAGGCGGGGAAGTTATTCGAGCGCGTGATTGCGTTCCGCCTCGTCGCCCACCTGTCTGGGGTAGGGCCCGATCTTTCGAACTGCCAGTTCGGATTCCGGGAGGGACGGTCCACCGTGGACGCAATTTCACGGGTGCGTTCCCTCTCGGAGGCAGTGGTTTCGCAGGGTGGGGTGGCGTTGGCAGTATCCCTTGATATTGTCAACGCTTTTAACTCCCTGCCCTGGCGAACAATTAGGGCGGCCCTGGTTCACCACCGGGTGCCGCCCTACCTACGGAGGATCATCGGGTCCTACCTATCGTACAGATGGGTGGAGTACTCCGGCCGGGATGCACACTTCATCGAGAGGGAGACTCTTTGTGGGGTCCCGCAGGGATCGGTGTTAGGCCCCTTGCTGTGGGACCTTGCATACGACAAGGTGTTGCGGGCTGCGCTCCCCCCCGGGGTCACCATCACGTGTTACGCTGATGACACGTTGGTGCTGGCCACGGGGGAGGACTATGAGAGGACGCTGCGCCTCTGTGAGTGCGGGGTGGCGTGCGTCGTCGCGGAGATCAGGGGACTGGGGCTGCGGGTTGCCCCCGAGAAAACCGAGTGTGTGTGGTTCTACGACACCGCTCGGCGGGGGGAGCCGCCCCAGTCCTGGCTGCGTGTAGGTGAGTCGAGCGTCGAGGTGGGCCGTACGATGAAGTACTTGGGGCTCACCATCGACAGCCAGTGGCGTTTTGAGGACCATTTTGCTGGTCTGGCCCCCCGGGTGGAGAGAGCCGCGGCCGCGTTGGGCCGGCTCCTCCCGAATCTGGGGGGTCCCCAGGATGGGGTTCGCCGCCTGTATGCGGGAGTCGTACGCTCGATGGTGCTTTATGGCGCACCAATATGGGCGTGCGACTTGATGGCCAGCCGGCGCAGCCGTGCTTTGCTGCGTCGGCTAGAAAGACCGATGGCCATCCGGATCGTGCGGGGTTACCGCACGGTCTCATACAGGGCGGCGATGATGCTGGCGGGTCTCCTTCCATTGGAGATCCTGGCGGAGGAGGCGGCGACGATGTACGTCCTTGCCGTTCGCCTCCGCCAGTCGGGTGGGGACCCGTCAGCACAGGAAGCGGACCTGGCTTCCTGGAGACGCCACGCGCGGCGGCACGCTGAGTCGGAGTGGCAACGACAGTTGTCGGAGCCGTCTGACTCTGGCCGGCGTGTTGCCAGCGCCGTTCTGCCCGTCCTACGCTCATGGACGGGTAGAACGTGGGGTAGACTCACCTACAGGGTGACGCAGATGCTCGCCGGACATGGATGCTTCGGCGAGTATCTGCGACGAATCGGCCGAGAGCCGACGACGCAGTGCCACCACTGCGGTGAGGAGGTGACACGGCGCAACACACTCTGGAGGAGTGTCCCGCGTGGTCCCGGGAGCGCCGTGTCCTCCGAGGGTTATTGGAGGCGATCTCTCGCTGCCAGCGGTCGTGTCATCGATGCTGGACAGCGAGGGAGCCTGGAAGGCGGTGGTCTCCTTCTGCGAGCAAGTAATGCTCCAGAAGGAGACCGCCGAGAGGGTTCGCGAGAGGGCGCGACCCTCATCAGGGAGAGGTGGCGGCAGTAGGCGACGTGGGCGCCGTCGTGTCGCCACCTGAGTGGTGAAGTTGTAGCGTTGCGGGGGAGGAATTTTCTGCCCACATCTCCCCCATTGCAACGCTACAGGGAGAAGCTGCTGAGTCGGGTGGGGGCCCGATTCGGCATTGCACAGCTTCTCCCCAGGCGGAATGGCGTCGTGTTGTGGCTGCACGGCGTCATAGACACCTAATGGTCTTAGGTAATACCGGGGGTCACATTGACCCCCCGAGATCGAGCCTCCGTTGAGGCGAGGCGTGGGGGGAGTACTGGATGTGTTCTTCCAGAGTTCCCGGTACTCCCCCAACACGCAGAGGCAGGCCACCGTGGAGGTTTTAGCGGGTAAAAATCCCGCATAACCTCGCCATCCCCCCCAGGGTGGTGGGGTATCTTTCGAAGATTTCCTCCACGTAAAAAAAAAAAAAAAAAAAGGTTCGGGTTAGGTTCGGGTTAGGTGGGGAGCACAAGGTTGGTACAGTCTTTCACGGCGGTCTGTCGTGTCAAAAACCCCGATGGAACTGATATTCCTCTGAATAGTGAGTACGTACCTCGGTGCCCGCCGCAAGGTGGGTATCCCGGGCATCGTCTCACTAGGACGAAAATTTCGGTGAAGTTGGCGGGACTGTACTGACCAAATCCACACACCTCACCTCCAGGAGGGGCTCCCTGGGACTCTGCACCGACTTTGTCGGGGCAAGAGTGCGAAAGAGTGTGTGGTAACAGGACGGATATCATCGTTGACGACATGGCGACTTCTTAACAAAACAATATGGATAGCACAACGATAGGATCTAACGTTTACGGTGCAGGGGGCGTCGGATCCCCCAGTACCGGTCCGATGGGTGGTTCTCGAGCGGGCCCCCACGGATCGTTAACCAGCGACCGCGGGACGTTGGCGGTGGAAAGTCAGGCCGCCACGTCGAAACATGCTACTGGCTTGAATGATGTGCCTTCGGGGAGGGGCGACCATCGGTCGCCACCTACCGCGGGTGATTTGGGGCCCGACGTCACGGGGTGGTCGTCGGACTCCTCTAGCGGCGGCCGTACCTTGCTGCTGCAGGGTGGCCGCTCAGTGAGGAAGCGAGCGAGGAATGTCTCCTCCTCCGCAGGCGACGAGTCGGCGTCGGTGAGATACTCGCGGGCTTCAAGCGCTTCACTGCCAAAGGAGGAAGACCTGGCAGCAGCGATGATAAGGGAAGCCTCTGGGGGTCTCGGCGGCCTCATATTCGAAAATATGAGAGCCGTCGAAAAGGTTTCTTGCAGCTCCAAAAACCTTCAGGGCCGCTTCGTAAGAAAGCTCCGAGTTGCTGCTCTCACCGCGAAGGCAGCGGCGACGGAGCTGGTTAAGCGGTCCACCGCGAGCGCCGATGCCTCCTGGCTGGAACAGGAAAATCGGCAGCTGCGCGCGGAGCTGAAGGAGGTGCGGAGGGAGATGGCCCTCTTGAAGGACGCCGTCTCGAAAATGAAGGCGGCGCCTGAGAGAACGAGCGCATCGGAACGGCGGGTCACCAGGGCCCGAGATGCGGTGGTGGCGTCGGCGGCTGCTTCGCCGGCAGCATCCACGGTGCGGCCCGTGCCGGATCCGCGAGTGGAGGCTCTTCCGGGTGGTGCTGGTGTTGAACACCTAATTGCCAGCATCACCAGGATGATGGACGAGAGGCTGTCGGCGCTGAGGGCGGAGTTGGCGCCGATGGTCCCTGGCGGCGGAGTGGGGTCCGGGAAGGCGATACCGGCCCCTGGAGCGGCGGATCTCCCTGTCGCTGCGCGGCAGGATGGGCGCAGCGCCCCACCGAAGGAGCAGCCGTGGCGGGAGGTCACGCATAAGCGCCGAAAGAAGCGTGGGGCTGCAACTGCACTGCAACGCTACAGGGAGAAGCTGCTGAGTCGGGTGGGGGCCCGATTCGGCATTGCACAGCTTCTCCCCAGGCGGAATGGCGTCGTGTTGTGGCTGCACGGCGTCATAGATACCTAATTGGTCTCAGGCAATACCGGGGGTCTAGTTGACCCCCCGAGATAGAGCCTCATTTGAGGCGCGGCGTGGGGGGAGTACTGGATGTGTTCTTCCAGAGTTCCCGGTACTCCCCCAACACGCAGAGGCAGGCCACCGTGGAGGTTTTAGCGGGTAAAAATCCCGCATAACCTCGCCATCCCCCCCAGGGTGGTGGGGTATCTTTCGAAGATTTCCTCCACGTAAAAAAAAAAAAAAAAAAAAAAAAAGGTTGGGGAGCACGATAAACGTTGCTATGGAAACTTTCCTATTGGTTATCCGGTAGGGAAGTTGGCAAACACAACAATAAAATATAGTTCGAACTGATTATCAGTTTGGAACTAATTACGTTATTCAATAATTATTTATTGGATAATTTTAAAAGTGTGACAAAATTTAACAGTTATTCTGTTGAATTAATTGGTTTATATGATAGTTATCTGTTGTATGAATGTGGAGGTCTTGTGGAAACTGGTTATCTAGTGGAAACAATTATTTTTAAGTTGCGTTTATTATTTTATAGTTGACTATGGGTAATCTTAGACGAAAGTACCCTAATGGGTACTGTTACTTGGTATACTTTTCGTTACTTAAGGATTCTATGGGAATTAACTTTGATTTATTCAAAATTAAAAGAAAGTTCGGAAAATTCCCGATGATTCGTAGGGTTTTTGGATTTATCATGACTTATTTAGATAGTGATGTGTATATTCCAAATATAATTTTAGTTTCTAATGGTTTGTTTCATGTTGATAATTTTAATTTGATTAAATTCTCGGAATTAGTTGGTTTTGCTTTATTTTCTTCGTTTAGGATAGGCGGTGTTGATGACGATGACATCATGCGTACCAACAAGTGCATAAGCATGTTCAACAGATTGTGTGAAGTAGGAAATTTGGATTTGGGGGATGCCATGGCGGAAGCAAGTAGAAAATTAGTTGGAGAAATGATTAAGGAGCCTACCTCGGATATTCGTCAGATGGTGCGTCCGTTAGTCCACTCCACAATAAAAAAGAAAAAACCTTTGGTAATTGACTATGCCATGTCGGCGCAAGAAATTGCCTTAATTCAAAGAGAGTTTCCAGAATTAAATGTAGTCATTTCTGGTAAATCAAATCACGCTCACGCTATGGCTGCTGCCACTCGATTATGTTCGGAGGAGTACATCTTGAAATGTCTGGACTATTCTCCTTGTCGTAAACCTTTATTGGGCAAAAAGGATGTCTATTTGGTAGATATTGGCGCGAATTATTTACGGCATGTTAAAATGGGTAGGTTTAATGTCCACTGTTGCAGTCCCATAATTGACATTCGAGACTCTGCGAGGGAGACAACACGGAAACAAAAGTTAACCACCATGGTTGCGAATAAAGAAATTAGTAAACAAACTTTTGAAGATTATGTCGGTGTTTATCCTAATCGTTTAAACCGCTGTCGCAATTTGGCTTCGTGCTGTAATGTTAAAGCGAACTGTGGTATTCTTGTACATTCCCAATACGACATGGGACTGGAGGAGATTGCGAGGGCTTTTGATTCCCACGAGTTGGAGATTGTGTGGAGCGTCGTGATGTTCGATCCCAGCATTTTTTACGAAACGAAGGGGATGATTGACGATTTAAAGGTTTCGTTTAGGAAAGAAAAGGATCGCATACTATTTTATTTCAACGGTGACACCTCGTTGAATTACTCCCATAACTTGGATGACTACATGCATATTATACGAGGTAATTTACTGGTGACTCCGAAGGGTCGCGTCTATGTTGTCGAGAAAGTGTCACCTAGAGTGGGTAACATGATTCTAAAGTACGTTTATTGTGAATACAAACCACTAAGACGTGAAGTTCATTTCAATTATTCATACTGGACAAATAAACGCAATATCACCTTGATATCCACTTGGACATATCAAGATTCCTATTTTTCAGATAGCAAACTTACTTTAAAAAAATTTGTTTTAAATTTTAGAAGAAAGATATTGGAGGTTGATAGTAACCTTTTTGGCTTGTTATACGGGCACTGTCTGAGAAGTGGGGATAAGTCTTTTAACTTGAATGAGATATTCTCGGCAGCACTCACTTTCAACACTCGTATGTCCATAAACGGTAACGACGTTCGCACAGTTAATCGAGTACCTGTTGAAGATCTAATGAACGTAGTAGTGGCTATATACTGCATCGCTTATCGGCAACGTTATGGTGCCGGTAAAGTCCTCGAAAAATTCACTTCATGTGAAAAGAGGAGACGAGAAAAGACCAAATTGGGATTTGTTGATATTGTTCGATGCGGTTGGGATGTGTTATGGCCGCGAAAATATAGCGAAGAGGGTATCGATTGCCTGTGGAATAGGTTTGTCGATAAGTGCGCGTCGGTCGAGGCTCGAGGAGATATCGACGTTTGTTTTATGGACAGTGTAAGACGCGTTGAAATAGATGAGTTTTATAAGGTTGAAGGTTGCTATGACAACTATTCCGATCTTATCGATGACGTGAACGTTGAGAGTGTAGACGTCCAAGTTGAAAATGGGTTAATGACCGATGTAATTAAGTTTGTTTCGCGCAAGGTTGGTGTGCAAGATTTTGACGTTAAGCAAGAACCTGCTGAATTGGTGGAGCCTGTGTCACGTACTGCCAGGAAGACCATAATTACTGAATTCCATAAGGAATGTTCAGTTTATGGTAGTGGCAGCGGTTCCTTGAATTCGGCCAGAGCTGAAACTGTTTGGGTGTGCACATGTGTAGATTCCGTCACTGTATCAGGTAATCTCTTTGCCGTGATTGCTGGAATAGAATCTGTTTCCGAAGACCGCGTCAGAGAAATACTTTACCAGAATTCCTCAGAAGTAGAAAGAGGTTTGTTACCTTCCGATGGAAAAAAATTTTTGGGATTCGGTACTGTGGAATTACTGCGAGTGTATTCTAGATTGCGTGGTTTTGGTATTTGTCTGCACGTGATAGCTAAATCAGTAGTGTATACTCGAGCTTACGGCTTGGCAGCAGACGATGTTATCCATCTTGAATGGGATAAATCTAATAGTGTTGTCAGATTATTAGGGTTGGTTGATCCTGGTGATTGGGTTGAAAACGATGGTGGTGATTGTGAATTGGATTATGAATGTGAAGTGACTACTTTGATGGAGGTACCAGGAGATGGACATTGTTTATTCTGGGCATTGGGGAATAGATACGGAATAGATGCTTTGAGTATGCGAAAGTTAATTTATGATGGTGCGTTAGAAACAGAGAAAGATGAATTGCACTGTTGTACCATAATTGACGGTAGTGTCGAAGGATGGGGTTCAACTAGTTGTAAGGCGAGACGCCAGGCGCGGCAGCAGGCAGTGGCCGGTTGGAAGAGGCAACTAGCCGAACCAGTAGAATCCGGCCGGCGTGTTGTAGGCGCCGTCCTGCCCATCCTAGAGAACTGGATGGGTAGAACGTGGGGACGTCTGACCTACAGGACGACACAGGTGCACGCCGGGCACGGCTGCTTCGGCGAGTACCTGCACCGAATCGGACGCGAGGAATCGCCGAAATGCCACCACTGTGGCGAAGAGGAGGACGCAGCCCAGCACACCCTGGAAGAGTGTCCTGCATGGTCTAGCGAGCGGCGCGAGCTAAGGAGATGTGTCGGAGAAGACCTTGCTCTTGCGGTCGTAGTCGAGTCGATGCTCGACTGCGAAAAGAAATGGATCGCGGTAACCTCCTTCTGTGAGCAAGTTATGATACAGAAGGAGGCCGCGGAACGCGCACGCGAGGTATTGCGACCGAGAAGCGGAAGGGGCGGCCGGCGTCGTGGGCGTCGGCGCGCGGCCCCTTAAAAATTGCGTTTGGTAGTACTGCTGGGAGAGCCCCACGCTCTCCTTGCAGCAGCGGCTCTACCAGGGGAAGCAGCTGCTCCGGGTGAGGGCCCGGAGCGGCCTTGCACTGCTTCCTCCCGCTGCGGATGGCGTCGTACTGTGGCTGTACGGCGTCAGTTAACTGAACTTAGCTTAGAACACTAGGTTAAGAACATTGTAATGGAAAATGTAACTAGGTTAAGATTTCCATGTAAATAAAGTTTTACCTAGGATAAGTTTTGCGGAGGGCGCCGTTAGCCCGCACTAGATAGGGTCCCTTGCGTAAAGGGCACAGAACGCGGGGGAAGTACTGGACGTGTTCTTATAGAGTTCCCGGTGCTTCCCCAATCGCGGTAGATGGCCACCGTGGAGGTTTTAGTGGGTAAAAACCCCACATAACCTGGCAATCCCCCTCAGGGTGGCTGGGTATCTTTCGAAGATTTCCTCCACGAGAAAAAAAAAAAAAAAAAAAAAAGGTTGGGGAGCACAAGGTTGGTACAGTCTTTCACGGCGGTCTGTCGTGTCAAAAACCCCGATGGAACTGATATTCCTCTGAATAGTGAGCACGTGCCTCGGTGCCCGCCGCAAGGTGGGTATCCGGGGCATCGTCTCACTAGGACGAAAATTTCGGTGAAGTTGGCGGGACTGTACTGACCAAATCCACACACCTCACCTCCACGAGGGGCTCCCTGGGACTCTGCACCGACTTTGTCGGGGCAAGAGTGCGAAAGAGTGTGTAGTAACAGGACGGATATCATCGTTGACGACATGGCGAACACTTTAAATAAAAAACATGGATAGCACAACGATAGGATCTAACGTTTACGGTGCAGGGGGCGTCGGATCCCCCAGTACCGGTCCGATGGGTGATTCTCGAGCGGGCCCCCACGGATCGTTAACCAGCGACCATGGGACGTTGGCGGTGGTCAGTCAGGCCGCCACGTCGGAAAATGCTACTGGCTTGAATGATGTGCCTTCGGGGAGGCGCGACCATCGGTCGCCACCCACCGCGGGTGATTTGGGGCCCGACGTCACGGGGTAGTCGTCGGACTCCTCTAGCGGCGGCCGTACCCTGCTGCTGCAGGGCGGCCACTCAGTGAGGAAGCGAGCGAGGAATGTCTCCTCCTCCGCGGGCGACGAGTCGGCATCAGTGAGTTACTCGCGGGCCTCAAGAGCTTCGCTACCGAAAGAGGAGGACCTGATGGCAGCAATGACAAAGGAAGCCTCGGGGGGTCTCGGCGGCCTCATATTCGAAAATATGAGAGCCGTCGAGAAGGTTTCTTGTAGCTCCAAGAACCTCCAGGGCCGCTTCGTGAGGAAGCTCCGCGTGGCTGCGCTTACCGCGAAGGCAGCGGCAACGGAGCTAGTTAAGCGGTCCACCGCGAGCGCCGATGCCTCCTGGCTGGAACAGGAAAATCGGCAGCTGCGCGCGGAGCTGAAGGAGGTGCGGAGGGAGATGGCCCTCTTGAAGGATGCCGTCTCCAAGATGAAGGCGGCTCCTGAGACGGCGAGCGTGATCGACTCGGCGGGTCGCCCGGGCACGAGATGCGGTGGTTGCATCGGCGGCTGCTGCGCCGGCGGATCCGACTGTGCGGCCTGTGCCGGATCCGCGAATGGAGGCTTTCCGGGTGGTGCTGGTGTTGAACATTTGGTTGCCAGCATCACCAGGATGGTTGACGAGAGGCTGTCGGCGCTGAGGGCGGAGTTGGCGCCGATGGTCCCTGGCGGCGGAGTGGGGTCCGGGAAGGCGATACCGGCCCCTGGAGCGGCGGATCTCCCTGTCGCTGTTGCGGCAGGATGGGCGCAGCGCCCCGCCGAAGGAGCAGCCGTGGCGGGAGGTGACGCGTAAGCGCCGAAAGAAGCGTGGTGCTGCGTCTGCAGCCGGTGCTGGCGGTTCGGGCGTCGTCCCATCGTTTCTGGGACGGGCCCCGACAGACGGCCGGCAAAACCGGCTCCTGTAAAGGGTGGAGCGCGGACCGCTGCGGTTCCGGTAGTGCAACGCCCGCCGAGGACTGCCGCTGTCGCCCTCACCGTGCCGCCTGGAGTGGGCTGCACGTACGCCCAAGCTCTTGCCACAGCGAGGGAGCGTATCAGCCTGGCAGAGCTTGGTATTGACGGTGTGCGCCCGAAGCGCTCCATAACCGGCGGTCTCATCCTCGAGATCGCCGGAAAAGACAGGGTGGCCAAGGCTACTAGCCTGGCCCAGAAGATGGCCGAGGCCCTGTCTGGCACGGGAGTGCGTGTGTCCAGGCCCGTGAAGCTGGTTGAGCTTCGGATCAGGGGCCTGGACGAGTCCGTCAGCGTGGGCGAGGTGGCGGCTGCTCTGGCTGAGGCGGGCGGCTGCGAGGCGGCCCGTGTCAAGGTGGGGGCTATTCGTAGCTCCCGCCGGGGTATGGGCTCAGCGTGGGTCCAGTGCCCTGCGGAGGCCGCCGTCAAGATCTCGAGGGCTGGTAGAGTGCGCGTCGGGTGGTCGATGGTGCGCATTGAGCCACTCGAGCGGCGACCGCTCCGCTGCTATCGCTGCCTCGAGGTCGGGCATGCGAGGCAGCAGTGTTCGGCTGCAGTCGACAGGGGTGGCCGCTGCTACCGTTGCGGTGGAGAGGGACACAGGGCGAGCGAATGCTCACGCCCGCTGAAGTGCCCTCTCTGTAGCGACCATGGGCGCCCCTCCTCTCACCGCCTGGGCGGCAAGTCTTGCTTGCAGAGGCCGTCAGGTGGGGGTCGGCGAGCTTCGCCGGCGGTGGCGGCTGCAGCACCGGCCGAAGCTGAGAGGGCAGTCGAGCCGGTTCAGAGCGATCTGCCGGCTCGAGACCTGGAGGAGGTCATGGCCACTGATTGAGTTCAGTGCCTGCCTCCTCCAGACAAACGCGAACCACTCGCGCGCAGCACAAGACCTGCTGATGCAGGCTATGCGCGAGTGGAGCGTTGCAGTGGCGGTGATCGCGGAGCCGTACGCTGTCCCGGACCAACCGTCGTGGACGGGGGACAAGCGTGGCTCTGTCGCGATCACCTGGAGCCACGTTCCAGGCTCACCGTCGGTCACCAAGTTGGAGATCGGCGACGGATATGTTGCCGTCGAGTGGGGCGACCTCGTGGTGGTGGGTTGTTATATCTCCCCGAGCTGCGGCCTCGGGGGGTTTGACGCCCACCTGGGTAGGATCAGCCAATGTTTGGCTCGATTCCTGCCTCGTCCCGTGCTTGTGATGGGGGATTTCAACGCCCACGCTTGTGCGTGGGGCTCCCCCAGCACGGACGCGCGGGGTCGCGGCCTGCTGGACTGGGCCGCGGGTCATGACCTTAGGCTCGTGAACCGCGGGTCGGCGGCAACCTGTGTGCGGTGGCAGGGGTCATCCATAGTGGATGTAACGTTTTGCTCCCCTGCTGCCGTGCGCCGCGTCGATCGTTGGCGGGTGGCGGAGGGCGTTGAAACCCTCTCCGACCACCTGTACATCTTCATGGATGTGGTGGCTGACGGTGGCCTTAATCGTCCCTTGCGGCGGCCTGACCTTGTGGGGAAGTCGGCGCCGCGATGGTCGCTCACGCGCCTGAACGACGACATGATGCGTGCTGCTGCTCATGTCGTTGCGTGGGGCGACCAGCGATTTTCCCACGTGGGCGGGGCTGATGGTGCGGCGCGTTGGCTTCGGGGCGTGCTCACTAACATCTGTGACGCCTCGATGCCCCGGGCCGGGCGTTTGCGCCGTCATGCGGTGTACTGGTGGTCGGAGGGGATAGCGCAATTGCGTGACTCCTGCGTCCGCGCTAGGCGCCGGTACACCAGAGCCCGCCGCCGTGGTCGTCGCGGGGACGACAGAGTTGAGGAGGCGTACCGGGGATACCGTGATGCGCGGTCGCGGCTGCGCGCTGCTATTGCGGCTGCGAAGGCCGCCGCGTGGAGTGAGCTTCTCGGGACGATCGACCGGGACCCATGGGGCCGCCCGTACCGAATGGTGCTGGGCAAGCTCCGTCCCTGGGTCCCGCCGGTGACGGAGTCCCTTGACCCCCGTCTGCTCGAGACCGTGGTGGACACACTATTCCCCACGGTCGCGGTGGACAGCCGCTTGGAGTCAGCGGTGTCGGATGACCCGACCATCTGGTCCTCCGACATGGGGGTCACTCGCGAGGAGCTGGCTCGCGCGATGAAGCGCACGGGGGCGCGCAATACCGCCCCTGGCCCGGATGGTATCCCCGGGCGCGTGTTGGTGGCGGCCCTCGGTTCTCTGGGTGATACGTTCGGTGACATACTGAGCGGGTGCCTGGAGACCGGGGTGTTTCCGTCGTCATGGAGGCGCGGCCGACTGGTCCTCCTTAAAAAGGGGCGCAGGCCCGCGGAGTCTCCCTCGGCATACCGGCCGATATGTCTTCTGGACGAGGCGGGGAAGCTGTTCGAACGCGTCATAGCGTTCCGCCTCGTCGCCCACCTGTCTGGGGTAGGGCCCGATTTATCGAACTGCCAGTTCGGATTCCGGGAGGGACGGTCCACCGTGGACGCAATTTCACGGGTCCGTTCCCTCTCGGAGGCAGTGGTTTCGCAGGGTGGGGTAGCGTTGGCGGTGTCTCTCGACATCGTCAACGCATTTAACTCCCTGCCCTGGCGGACAATTAGGGCGGCACTGTTTCACCACCGGGTGCCGCCCTACCTACGGAGGTGCGATACTCGTTTCAGGGGAACAACGTGTCGTTTGCGATGATCGTGATCTCGCGAATCGATCGAAGAAGCGGAAGAATTTATAATTAAACGCAGTTGGCGTTTAATTATGTGATTCGTGCGTTTCGCGTTCCGCAGCTCCGTGACATCGGTGGACACCCGTAATGTTCTTATGGGCCACTGACACAAGCACCTGAATTCCTCTGGAAAAGAGGAAAGAACAGTCGATGATCTCCGATTTTCGGAGCTCGACCAAGGCGGTAATAATCAACTATTCTGTCCCGTGCATCTCTGCTGTCCTTACCCCTTGTGAAGCATTAGGGGATGCACGCCCACAGAATAGCGTACGTCTTCTTAAAATCCTGCCCACGAACAGCAGGTGTATTCTAGTGGAGGATTTCTCCTGCTCCCGTGCATCATGTGAAGATGGAATTCACGCACGGGGGTCTTGAAAAAGTCACAGAATACGCTCGATCTGTGGATCGAAGCAACGGTCGTTCCTTGACAGCTGCAAGGGCTATGATGCAATGGCTACGCCTGATGCAGCGTAGGCCCGGTAGTGCATGTACCAATACTGTAGACACAATACACAGAGGCCCCAGCGGCTATTGGATTGCTACACTGGAGGCACTCTGCAGTTTCTGCAGGTCCATGCACCAGACCTTATGGGACTACACATTGCGTGTGTACTTATAACACACACGCAAGGGGAACGAACGGAAGAAGACGTTGTGGGTATTGCGATGGAATCGTCTATTTCATAGGCGAGCCGCATACACACATAAGAGAGTAGATCCTCGGTGTTTACCGCGACGCGGTCAAAACACACAGAACAGACGGGTCTATATGTGTTGTAGCATCGCGATGCTCAACACTTACTCTCTTAACGGGATTAACTACCGTCGCAAAAACTCGTCGCGACACGGCTGAACGCCGTGCAATAAGCCGACGATTCGGGCTTGACAATAATAAATATTTATCTTTTTAAACTCATACAGTCCACAATTGTTCGCAGGTGAGATGCTGACCTACCCGACGAGCCGGACCGTTGGGCACCAACCAAGCCAGGCCAATACATCGGGAGGAAACCAAAATCAATTAAAATCTGTTCTTTCTAATTTGTATAATCCAAATAAACGGTGTTCCGGGCTGGAACACCAATATAAACGGAGCTCAGCGTTGACAATTTATTAGCCTTTATCGATACCACTCTCCCTCTCCCGGCTTACTCGAAGATTAGGGAAACTATTTAATAAATATAGAAATTTCCTTAGTCAAATTTCGAACAAAGGCAGTTGTCACAACGAACCGGCGGCCATCGTGTGTGACGTAATCCTGCCAGCTGATGGTCCACAGAGACCGTGAAGTCGGAGCTCAAGCACGCGATTTTTGTTTCATGTCTACCGAGGAGACTGCCGGGAGAAGGATGGCACTCGAGCGGCGAGCCCCGACAGCCACACCATTTTTTTTGTCTTTGAGTTTTCTTTGTATCTGTAACAATATACGGTCGCTCGCTAGATGAGCGGCGAAAACATATATTGTACTCTCGATTACTTAATCTCTTCCTCATCCGCGCTGTTTGTAATTCGGACGTAAATATTTCTTTACGACATTTCAATACAATAATTATTATATACAACAACATGGAGTTGTTATCAGTTATTTCTACAACACACCCACAGCAACATGATTATATAATTCCAAAGAGCGGCGGGTACTATTGTTTACGACTTCTCCCAAGCGTTCTTCCATTTCTGTACTCCCCTTCGATGCAACATCGCCTTATACCGTTTTACATCCCGAAATCGAGAGAGACAGAGGACAAAAGACCACCGAGCCCAGACGGTGCCTCTTTTCCGACAGGTTATTTTATAGCCACTTGCCTGATGATTTTGATTCTACCAATTGAGAAGGCTGTCGGGAGGCTGAACTACCTTTTTTTTTTTTTTTTTTGACGTGGAGGAAATCTTCGAAAGATACCCCACCACCCTGGGGGGGATGGCGAGGTTATGCGGGATTTTTACCCGCTAAAACCTCCACGGTGGCCTGCCTCTGCGTGTTGGGGGAGCACCGGGAACTCTGGAAGAACACATCCAGTACTCCCCCCACGCCTCGCCTCAACGGAGTCTCGATCTCGGGGGGTCAACCTGACCCCCGGTATTGCCTAAGACCCTTAGGTATCTATGGCGCCGTGCAGCCACAACACGACGCCATTCCGCCTGGGGAGAAGCAGTGCAATGCCGACTCGGGCCCCCACCCGACTCAGCAGCTTCTCCCTGTAGCGTTGCAGTGGGGGAGATGTGGGCAGAAAATTCCCCCCCGCAACGCTACAACTTCACCACTCAGGTGGCGACACGACGGCGCCCACGTCGCCTACTGCCGCCACCTCTCCCTGACGAGGGTCGCGCCCCCTCGCGAACCCTCTCGGCGGCCTCCTTCTGCAGCATTACTTGCTCGCAGAAGGAGACCACCGCCTTCCAGGCTCCCTCGCTGTCCAGCATCGATGACACGACCGCTGGCAGCGAGAGATCTCCTCCAATACACATTCGGAGGACACGGCGCTCCCGGGACCACGCGGGACACTCCTCCAGAGTATGTTGCGCCGTGTCCACCTCCGCACCGCAGTGGTGGCACTGCGTCGTCGGCTCTCGGCCGATTCGTCGCAGATACTCGCCGAAGCATCCATGTCCAGCGAGCATCTGCGTCACCCTGTAGGTGAGCCTACCCCACGCCCTACCCATCCATGAGCGCAGGACGGGCAGGACGGCGCTGGCAACACGCCGGCCAGAGTCAGACGGCTCCGACAACTGTCGTTGCCACTCCGACTCAGCGTGCCGCCGCGCATGGCGTCTCCAGGAAGCCAGGTCCGCTTCCTGTGCTAACGGGTCCCCACCCGACTGGCGGAGGCGAACGGCAAGGACGTACATCGTCGCCGCCTCCTCCGCCAGGATCTCCAATGGAAGGAGACCCGCCAGCATCATCGCCGCCCTGTATGAGACCGTGCGGTAACCCCGCACGATCCTGATGGCCATCGGTCTTTCTAACCGACGCAGCAAAGCACGACTGCGCCGGCTGGCCATCATGTCGCGCGCCCATATTGGTGCGCCATACAGCACCATGGAACGCACGACTCCCGCATACAGGCGGCGAACCCCATCCTGGGGACCCCCCAGATTCGGGAGGAGCCGGCCCAACGAGGCCGCGGCCCTCTCCACCCGGGGAGCCAGACCAGCAAAATGGTCCTCAAAACGCCACAGGCTGTCGATGGTGAGCCCCAAGTACTTCATGGTACGGCCCACCTCGACGCTCGACTCACCTACACGGAGCCAGGACTGCGGCGGATCACCCCGCCGAGCGGTGTCGTAGAACCACACACACTCGGTTTTCTCGGGGGCAACCCGCAGCCCCAGTCCCCTGATCTCAGCGACGACGCATGCCACCCCGCACTCACAGAGACGCAGCGTCCTCTCATAGTCCTCCCCCGTGGCCAGCACCAACGTGTCGTCAGCGTAACACGTGATGGTGACCCCGGGGGGGAGCGCAGCCCGCAACACCTTGTCATATGCAAGGTCCCACAGCAAGGGACCCAGCACTGATCCCTGCGGGACCCCGCACAGAGTCTCCCTCTCGATGAACTGTGCATCCCGGCCGGAATACTCCACCCATCTTGTTGACAGGTAGGACCCGATGATCCTCCGTAGGTAGGGCGGCACCCGGTGGTGAAACAGTGCCGCCCTAATTGTCCGCCAGGGCAGGGAGTTAAAAGCGTTGACGATGTCAAGAGACACCGCCAACGCCACCCCACCCTGCGAAACCACTGCCTCCGAGAGGGAACGGACCCGTGAAATTGCGTCCACGGTGGACCGTCCCTCCCGGAATCCGAACTGGCAGTTCGATAAATCGGGCCCTACCCCAGACAGGTGGGCGACGAGGCGGAACGCAATGACGCGTTCGAATAGCTTCCCCGCCTCGTCCAGAAGACATATCGGCCGGTATGCCGAGGGAGACTCCGCGGGCCTGCGCTCCTTTTTAAGGAGGACCAGTCGGCCGCGCCTCCATGACGGCGGAAACACCCCGGTCTCCAGGCACCCGCTCAGGATGTCACTGAACGCGTCACCCAGAGAACCGAGGGCCGCCACCAACACGCGCCCGGGGATACCATCCGGGCCAGGAGCGGTATTGCGCGCCCCCGTGCGCTTCATCGCGCGAGCCAGCTCCTCGCAAGTGACCCCCATGTCGGAGGACCAGATGGTCGGGTCATCCGACACCGCCGACTCCGGGCGGCTGTCCACCGAGACCGTGGGGAATAGTGTGTCCAACACGGTCTCGAGCAGACGGGGGTCAAGGGACTCCGTCACCGGAGGGACCCAGGGGCGGAGCTTGCCCAGCACCATTCGGTACGGGCGGCCCCATGGGTCCCGGTCGATCGTCCCGAGGAGCTCGCTCCACGCGGCGACCTTCGCAGCCGCAATAGCAGCTCGCAGCTGCGACCGCGCATCTCGGTATCCCCGGTACGCCTCCTCAACCCTGTCGTCCCCGCGACGACCCCGGCGGCGGGCCGTCGTGTACCGGCGCCTAGCGCGGATGCACGAGTCGCGCAGCTCCGCGATCTCGGCCGACCACCAGTACACCGCATGATGGCGCAAGCGCCGGGCCCGCGGCATCGAGGCGTCACAGATGTCAGTGAGCACGCCCCGAAGTCACCGCGCCGCACCATCAGCCCCGCCCATGTGGGAAAATCGCTGGTCGCCCCACGCAACGACATGAGCAGCAGCACGCATCATGTCGTCGTTCAGGCGCGTGAGCGACGATCGCGGCGCCGACTTCCCCACAAGGTCAGGCCGCCGCAGGGGACGATTAAGGCCACCGTCAGCCACCACATCCATGAAGATGTACAGGTGGTCGGAGAGGGTTTCAACGCCCTCCGCCACCCGCCAACGATCGACGCGGCGCACGGCAGCAGGGGAGCAAAACGTCACATCCACTATGGACGAACCCTGCCACCGCACACACGTCGCCGCCGAACCGCGGTTAAGGAGCCTAAGGTCATGACCCGCGGCCCAATCCAGCAGGCCGCGACCCCGTGCGTCCGTGCTGGGGGAGCCCCACGCACAAGCGTGGGCGTTGAAATTCCCCATCACAAGCACGGGACGAGGCAGGAATCGAGCCAAACATTGGCTGATCCTACCCAGGTGGGCGTCAAACCCCCCGAGGCCGCAGCTCGGGGAGATATAACAACCCACCACCACGAGGTCGCCCCACGCGACGGCAACGTAACCGTCGCCGATCTCCAACTTGGTGACCGACGGTGAGCCCGGAACGTGGCTCCAGGTGATCGCGACCGAGCCACGCATGTCCCCCGTCCACGACGGGTGGTCCGGGACAGCGTACGGCTCCGCGATCACCGCCACTGCAACGCTCCACTCGCGCATAGCCTGCATCAGCAGGTCTTGTGCCGCGCGCGAGTGGTTGGCGTTTGTCTGGAGGAGGCAGGCACTGAACTCAATCAGTGGCCATGACCTCCTCCGGGTCTGGGGCCGCAGGTGCGCTCTGCGCAGGCCCCACCACCACAGGTACTTCTACCGAAGCCGCAGTCCCCGCCACCTGCGGATTCCGCTGTCGACCGCCGCTCGGCTTCTGGGCGCAAGCCTTGCCGCCCAGCCGGTGGGATGCTGCACGCCCAAGGTCGCTGCAGGGGGGGCACTTCAGCGGGCGCGAGCACTCGCTTGCCCTGTGACCCTCCCCACCACAGCGGTAGCAGCGGGAACCCCTGTCAAGCGCCGCCGAACACTGCTGCCTCGCGTGCCCGACCTCGAGGCAACGGAAACAGCGCAGCGGGCGCTTCTCGAGGGGCTCAATACGCGCCATAGTCCACCCGACGCGCATCTTGCCAGCCTTCGAGATCCTGTCTGCGGCCTCGGCAGGGCACTGTACCCATGCCGACCCCATACCCCGGCGGGAGCTACGAATAGCTCCCACCTTGACTCGGGCCGCCTCGCAGCCGCCCGCCTCCGCCAGAGCAGCCGCCACCTCGCCCACGCCGACGGACTCGTCCAGGCCCCTAACCCGAAGCTCCACCAGCTTCACGGGCCTGGACACTCGCACCCCCGTGCCAGACAGGGCCTCGGCCATCTTCTGGGCCAAGTTAGTAGCCTTGGCCACCCTGTCTTTTCCGGCGATCTCGAGGATGAGACCGCCGGTCATGGAGCGCTTCGGGCGCACACCTGCGATGCCCAGCTCTGCCAGGCTGATACGCTCCCTCGCTGTGGCAAGAGCTTGGGCGTACGTGCAGCCCACTCCAGGCGGCACGGTGAGGGCGACAGCGGCAGTCCTCGGCGGGCGCTGCACCACCGGAACCGCAGCGGTCCGCGCTCCGCCCTTTACAGGAGCCGGTTTTGCCGGCCGTCTGTCGGGGCCCGTCCCAGAAACGATGGGACGACTGCCCGAACCGCCCGCACGGGCTGCAGACGCAGCACCATGCTTCTTTCGGCGCTTTCTCTTGACCTCACGCCACGGCTGCTCCTTCGGCGGCGCGCTGCTCCCGCTCTGTCGCGCAGCAACAGGGAGCTCCGCAGCTCGGTTAGCCATAGCTCCAGGGGCCGGTATCGCCTTCCCGGACCCCACTCCGCCGCCAGGGACCATCGGCGCCAACTCCGCCCTCAGCGCCGACAGCCTCTCGTCCACCATCCTGGTGATCCTGGCAATTAGGTGTTCAACACCAGCACCACCCGGAAGAGCCTCCGCTCGCGGATCCGGCACGGGCCGCACCGTGGACGCTGCCGGCGAAGCAGCCGCCGATGCCACCACCGCATCTCGAGCCCTGGCGACCCGCCGAGTCGACACATTCGCCGCCTCAGGCGCCGCCTTCATCTTGGAGACGGCATCTTTCAAGAGGGCCATCTCCCTCCTCACCTCCTTGAGTTCGGCGCGCAGCTGCCGATTCTCCTGTTCCAGCCAGGAGGCATCGGCGCTCGCCGTGGACCGCTTAACCAGCTCCGTTGCAGCTGCCTTGGCGGTAAGCGCAGCCACGCGGAGCTTCCTCACGAAGCGGCCCTGGAGGTTCTTGGAGCTACAAGAAACCTTCTCGACGGCTCTCATATTTTCGAATATGAGGCCGCCGAGACCCCCCGAGGCTTCCTTTGTCATTGCTGCCATCAGGTCCTCCTCCTTCGGCAGCGAAGCTCTTGAGGCCCGCGAGTAACTCACTGAAGCCGACTCGTCGCCAGCGGAGGAGGAGACATTCCTCGCTCGCTTCCTCAGTGAGTGGCCGCCCTGCAGCAGCAAGGTACGGCCGCCGCTAGAGGAGTCCGACGACCACCCCGTGACGTCGGGCCCCAAATCACCCGCGGTGGGTTGCGACCGATGGTCGCCCCTCCCCGAAGGCACATCATTCAAGCCAGTAGCATTTTTCGACGTGGCGGCCTGACTGACCACCGCCAACGTCCCGCGGTCGCTGGTTAACGATCCGTGGGGGCCCGCTCGAGAACCACCCATCGGACCGGTACTGGGGGATCCGACGCCCCCTGCACCGTAAACGTTAGATCCTATCGTTGTGCTATCCATGTTTTATATATGTTTGTCGCCATGTCGTCAACGATGAAATCCGTCCTGTTACCACACACTCTTTCGCACTCTTGCCCCGACAAAGTCGGTGCAGAGTCCCAGGGAGCCCCTCCTGGAGGTGAGGTGTGTGGATTTGGTCAGTACAGTCCCGCCAACTTCACCGAAATTTTCGTCCTAGTGAGACGATGCCCGGGATACCCACCTTGCGGCGGGCACCGAGGCACGTACTCACTATTCAGAGGAATATCAGTTCCATCGGGGTTTTTGACACGACAGACCGCCGTGAAAGACTGTACCAACCTTGTGCTCCCCAAGGCTGAACTACCTACGCGTAAGCTATCTTTCTCATCGATATTCCGATCTTCGAAAAATCCTGTTTTGTTATCTGTTTCAGCTTTGGTATGTGTGCTTATATTATGGCAGTCATAGTTACGTTCAATTTTTATTTATAACGTGTGTTTATTATTACATATTTTTATACGTTAATGATCCTTCCGCAGTTTCACCTACGGAAACCTTGTTACGACATTTACTTCCTGTAACTAATCAAGCTTGCTCATCTTCTCGGCAACATCGTCCTGTTACTGCTCAATCCATTGCGGCGAGAAGCCACCGGTCCCTCTAAGAAGATTTGTCTGTACGTTGGAAGTAAAAACTCATCGATCGAAGCCGGAGGCCTATGAGATACCATAAGATATGTCTATTTAGCGGGATAGAGTCTCGTTCGTTATCGGAATTAACCAGACAAATCGCTTCACCAACTAAGAACGGCCATGCACTACCACCCACCGAATCAAGAAAGAGCTATCAATCTGTCAATCATTCCGGTGTTTGGGCCTGGTGAGGTTTCCCGTGTTGAGTCAAATTAAGCCGCATGCTCCAATCCTGGTGATGCCCTTGCGTCATAACCTTTAAGTTTCAGCTTTGCAACCATACTTCCCCCGGTACCCAAAAGCTTTGGTTTCCCGGAGGCTACCCTCCGAGTCATCGGAGGAATATCGGCGGATCGCTAGATGGCATCGTT